>JAWRVZ010000090.1:920000-1200000 GCA_037043235.1 Rhodeus uyekii | reverse complement strand
CAGCGATCTCCACACTGCAGCCATCAATTCAAGCGTTTATTTACTTAACAGGAGCTGGGATGTGAAGGAAAGTGGGGAAAAGAACAAGAAAAGACAGGAAAAGAAGGAATACAACTGTATGGGAAGCAGTGGAAGCATTCAAGATATGCCGGTTTATATGCATGATCAATCTCAGAATGTACTTAAGAAAGATTAATTAGAATGAGTCGTATAAAGAGGATGAATGTGTACAAAGAAAAGTTACTCAGGTCAAATTAATGACCTGTGATCCATCTATTCCACTTAAACATGCAGAAACATCTATGAGTGTAATACATGGCCAATAATATAATATTTGTAATTAGGTTACACAAGACACGGAACAGCCTTTTCCAATTTAGATCAAAATAAACGGTTAATCAAATTCCCATAGAAACCTACAGAGTAAGAAAAATGGATGCTAAGCATGAACAGGCGTCCCAACCACAAACTAGCCATCAATCTGCACCTAACATATAAACAGGAACTTTGCAACATGTTGACAGCTTTATAAATCATACACATGTGCCGCCCCAGAGTGCTTAATCCCCCATACATTGTTTAGAATAGCTGAGAAGCAGTCATGACGTGACACCCCTTCATTTCCTCTATCCCTTCATTCACCTTTAAATCTTCACAACTGTATTTCTTCTCCTTCTACAGTGCTGTCACTTTCCTGGTTTATTTTTATCTTTTTATCTTTGTATTGGCATTTTGTTTAATAAGATAAAACTTTAGAGAATCTCCTCAGGAACACTGGTAAATATTACTGTCTCGAGCAGTCTAAGCGCATAAATAGTATGGAGGATAAAAATGAGTGTCCCAAATCATAGTATGCTGCAAGATCCAAATCATCCTCACAATTTTGGGCTCAATGCTGGGTCAAAAAAGTAGCATTATCAACAACAATCATTCTACCAAAAGCAAAAGCTATGCTAAGCTAGTAGGCTAAGTCGATTAGCTTGGTAAATAAAGGCTAACAGTAAAAAAAAAAAAAAAAAAACTATGAATTTTGTGGATATTTTATGGTAGCATATCCTAATGCTGGCATATTGCATTCAAAAGTTTGGGGTCAGTGATTGATAAATAGAAAGTGTAAAAGAACAGCATTTATTTGTAATGGAAATCTTTTGTAACATTATAAATGTCGCTTGATTAAAACTAAAAGTCTTGTTCAGCAAGGTTACATTTATTTGATCAAAAATGCAGTAAAACAGTAATATTGTAAAATATTACAAATCAAAATAACTGTTTTATATATTTTAAGATTTTTTAGCAGTCATTACTCCAGTCTTCACAAATCATTTTGACATGCGGATTCGAAGCTCAAGAGATATTTCTTATAACCATCAATGTTTTAAAAAGCTGAGCTGCTTAATATTTTTATGGAAACCTTGATGGTTTTTTTTTCAGGATTCCTTGACGAATAGAAAGTTCAGAAGAACAAGACTTATTTGAAATAGAATTTTAATGATAAAAACCTTGACTGCCACTTTTGATCAATTTATTGCTGAATATCTAGAGGACAAGTGCTCAAGTTACCAGCACATGCACTATTGTACATGCACAATGACAAAAATTGGGCTTTTTACAAAATTTACATCACACAGTGCATGGACCATGGCGGAACACGGACAAACAAAGTATACTTTGGGCTTTATAGAACTTTGGGAAATAAACAGATGGAGACGTGAAGAGGAGTGAAAAGTGAAACAAAGGACACTGAATGGGAGACTGTTGGTAAACAGGAACCAACCCTAAAAATCAAACCAAAGACATCATACTTTAACACAACACCATATCTCTCTCTGCTTTATCGCTGTTTCCCGGGTTTTTCCTCCCTCTTAGGTTTTTTCTTCTCTTTTCCCCCTCCCTCTCTCTCTCACTCCTTCCTCCTTTCATCAATGTTTAGACTAACGGGGATCAAATATGACTGATGACTGCCTGCATGGTTAGCGGGGTCAGTATTCAATGACAAATGGAGGGAGGGTGGTAACATGAACTCCTGATGACTGCCTTACAAAAACAAGCAACAGTATGAAGATGAATTGGGATAATCTGTTCAGGAGAATAAGAGTGAGTGTAAGAGACTAGAAAGAGTCTGAACAAGGTGGCTCAAAGAAGAAAAAACTGCAACTGGTGTTTAACGCTGAGAATGAGTTCTACAATACCCTTTCTCTTATATTTAACGAATCAGCTAACTTGGATAGTTGAAAAACAATGAATCAGTAATTTATGCATCTAATTTAAAGTCCCTAGGCATAACTTTTTATAATTAAATATATAATATTTTAAACAAATTATGATCAAAAAAACTCTTATGACCTGGTTGTTTTAAAGAATTTATCAAAATAAATCAAGTTATTTGTTGGAATCACACAACTTGCTGAATCCATCACATTGGTAACTGAATTAACTGACTCACTTATTGACAGCGTGTTGTCCTAAACATTCTGTTGTAATAAATAGAATTTAATTAGTAAAGATATATAATTTTGCATTTATTAAATAAATAAAAAAATCACTAGAAAGCTTTGGGGTCTTCCCCTTAACAAAAACACTGATGTATCTGTTATGAAGTGAAAATGTTGACACTGGCTCAGTGTATAAAGTGATAAAAACAAGCACTTCCTGATTGGTGAGGTAGACCAGATTTAAAAGAGAAAAGCACAAAGCTGTGGTCAGTAAAAAAAAAAAAGGGGGGGGGTATAAAAACAGAGATGAGAGGACGTAAAAAAGTATTTCCACACACAAATGAGAGCAAGGTCACGTATTCAACAGCCTTGTTCATTTTGTTGCACTCAAAAGACCAAAAACCTTTTGAAGATTTGACGTCAGAAAAGCAATATTGTTCTTTGCAAATGGTTGCCATGGCAGCAGCTGGATAAGTGAAAATTGGCTTTTTGAAGCTTAGACACTGTGTGCATGTGTGTATTATACAAACCAGAATTGAGGTCTCGTCCTGGGTTGAAAGCTCGGCTATTGACAGTAGGGGAGAGACGATCACAGCTGATGGTCTTCGAAACATTGGAGTTAAAATTACCGTCGAATCTAAAGTTAGAGAAAAGACAAAAATCAATACAGATCATTTTAACCGGTGATGATTAGAAAGTGACAGCACTTGATCAGTGAGTGTTGTTTGTTCAACGCCTCAGTCATGAAGAAAAATGAAACCAAAATATTTCTCGTGCTATAATTACAGTTTAACAGTTTTGTGGTAAACCCCCCTGAGAAAAACTGCATCAATATCTATTTCTACCGACTGCACAGCTCTTCTACTGAAGATGAAAGAAGAAAGATGGAGTGATGCATTCTGAGGGGAGAGAAGCGTGAGTAAGAGAGCAAATGGGAGAATCCTTTTGATTTTATTCACAACATTCTGAACACTTTTAGACCGGCATGAAGAGACAAATTTAGATATTAAGAATGAATAACAAATAATAATAGCAACAAAATAAAACCCACTACCGTTTACAGATTTGAGGTCAGTTTATTTATTTTAAAGATAATAGTACTTTTATTCAACAAGGATGAATGAATGTATCAAAATTGACATTAAAGACTTATAAGGTTATAAAAGATTTATATTTATAATAAATGCTGTTATATTTAACTATTCAAAGAATCCCGATATTTCTTTAGAAAGGTGTTCACAAAAATATTAATATGAAAATAGTAAATTATTGATATATTTAGGGGCCAAGCACCGAAGGTGCGAAGGCACCTATTGTTTCTGTTCCGGTTCTTATTATTATTCTTCATCTTCTTCCGCCATGGGAGTCTATGACAGCCCATAGAACCGTAAGCGGGAAAATGAAAAAAAGTTGGCACACTCATTAAAGACAGTCCAATCATTGACCATAACAAATTTGAAGTCTCTAACTCAATATCTCTAGCGCCACCAACTGTCCAAAGTTGAACTAACGTTTATGCTAATAACTTTTGAACCGTATGACCTAGAAACAAAATTCTTATGTCCACTGATTCCTTGGCTCAAGACGATTCGATTGCACCCTATGACGTCATTTTCCGTCATGAAATTTTTCCCGCCATTTTGAATTTTATGAAAAACAAATTTTTCGAACTCCTCCTAGGCCGTTTGTCCGATTTCAACGAAAATTGAACCACATCATCTCCAGACCATGTGGACAAAAAGTTATCCAAAGAAAGTTGATATGTCAAACAGTTTACGAATAACTCGCGAAAGAATCCGACGTAATGGTCGCAAAAATGAAATTGAGGCTTTATCTCCGCAACGCATTAGCGTTTTCTGACCAAACTCGGTGTGTGTTATGTCAATCATGATCTGAGGCTACCTGCAGAGTTTTGGCGCTGTGCCCCCTAGTGGTCAGGAGATATGAAAAAGTTAATTATTTGCTTATAACTTCTGAACGCTTTGGCCAAAAATAATAAAACTGGTCTCTTTAGATTCAGTGCATCATGCCGAGTCGTGCGATACCAAATTTTCCCATATCGGCCATTTTGAGCGTCGGCCATTTTGAATATTGTCATAAATTGCTATATTTAACAAAGATATTGGCGTATCATTACGAAACTCAATATGTGTCTTCGGCACCTAACCTTGATACGACTCAAAAAGTTTCGAGGCAGCACCCCCTTGTGGTCAAAAATTATAACCAAATTTACAAATATGCTAATAACTTTTGAGTGCGTTAACCTATGGTAAAACAAATTATCTTTATACGTTCCTTGGGTCAAACCAAGAACATAGATACCAAATTTGTCATAGTCGGCCAAACTTCTTGTCCACCATGTTGTTTTTCTTTAAAAACCTACTTTTTCGAACTCCTTCCAGACCGTTTGTCCAATTTTCACCAAAATTAAACCACATCATCTCCAGACCATCCTGACAAAAAGTTATCCAAAGAAAGTTGATATGTCAAACCGTTTACGAATAACTCGCGAAAGAATCCGACGTAATGGTCGCAAAAATGAAATTGAGGCTTTATCTCCGCAACGCATTAGTGTTTTCTGACCAAACTAGGTGTGTGTTATGTCAATCATGATCTGAGGCTACCTGCCGAGTTTTGGCGCTCTGCCCCCTAGTGGTCAGGAGATATTAAAAAACTGACATTTTTGATTATAACTCCTGAACGCTTTGTCTAAAAATCATGAAACTGCTGTCTTTAGATCCAGTGGGTCATGCCGAGCCCTGTGATACCAAATTTTCCCATATCGGCCATTTTGAGCGTCTGCCATTTCGATTTTTCTTATAAGATGCTATGTTTAACAAACACATGACTTTAGTGCTCTGTTAGCAATGGTTTACCCAATTGAAAGCAAACTTTGCATGTGTCAATGTCACCACACTCTCAATGTACCACATGAATTGACACTACAATTTGGTTACAGCGCTGCCTGTTGGTTGAACGTGATAAACCATTAAATCGAATTACTAAAGACCGTGTTGTTGATTTTTCAGCCATTTAGACTTAAGTCATATTGAAGTGTCTTTAGATTCTTACTGCCGTTGGTCTGATGATGCCAGCCATGTCGGCATGACATTTAATGACCTCCTTGCGCTTGGCCCCGTGATGGCTGCTAGCAGCTATATTTTATATATATTTTTAATATCAAATCCTATTCAAGTGCATATTTAAGCAATAAATGTTCATATCACTTATCTGCTCCCCGTTTTTTATTGTTGCACAGATTTACAGCAGTAGCAAAAATGTATGGATTTCATTTTCACAGATAGTTGTATATGTTCCGCTGACATTTATTTAGGCCTACTATAAAATAGGGAGCTTTAAAATTATAACACTGGCCTACAGAACCAATATAGTTTGCCATTAAATATTTGATTTGAACGTTGTACCAAGCAATCCAAGCATTGGACAACAAATCCCATTTTTAAAAAAAAACAGTTGTGCTTTAAAATGTAAAATCAGTTGCTTGCGATAGGGTTTGTCGGATGTCTTTCTCAAACACAGTGAATTATCATCTAGAGTTTGTGCTGATCTAATATGACGATGGAAATACGAAGAATTTAAATGAATGGTGTGCTAATGTAAAACAGCTCTATAAGCCTGAAGTACCTAGAGGTATAGTCACCAAGCGTTCGTTTTGAAACAATAACTTAATTATTCTCTTAAGCACAATAAAACATTAGCCAATAGATCCTAACTAAAATTACCATGTTTACTAAACAGACATTAAGATACGATCAGATTCAGCACTTAATTTTTTTATGATATGGTCAAATCATTCACAAAATTGTTCATAAAGAAAAGCAAATTCTCAGGCTTGAAGTATCTAGGCCAATACAATTTTCTGTATCATAAGAAAATTGTGGTGGTTCCCCCACCCCAGATTCCAGACTACACTCATGGGTACCAGGAATGTGCACTAGTTGGCTCCCTGTCATGTGACAAGGGAGTGATTCACAGCTAATTTCAACCAATTTAAAGTCTGCTTTAAAGTTAAGCACATAAAGATGAAGTCTAATTGGTTATGTGATAGAATGGTAGACCAGTCACTGAATTAGCTCACAGCAGGCACATACTGTGCAGTAATTAAACGTTTAGTAGAGAAATGAAAACAGGTCGCAGCTAAACAGTTATCTACACTCACACAAAAGTAAACTGCTTGCTCAATTTTGAGAGCATATTTCGAGCCTTGAATTTACTGTTCCATCTACGCTAACTATGCATCGCCACGTGGTTAGATGGATGTTGAGTGCATTAAGTGAAGCAAGTGTTCAGAAACCCAACTAAATTTGCTATCGACAACAACCACGACTCTTATCTACTCAGAACGGGCCGCAAAAGAATGACATGTCGTAGCTGTCCCATTATGCTGAGGTTTCAGGTCTCTGCCTGCACTAATCAAGCACTGATCTAAGAAGTGTCTCAAGAGATATTGCACTGCCACATTCTCTTTCATCTCCCTTATGCCTCTACATACACACTACCCCCTCCCACACACACACTCTATCTCTGTAATGGCTCTAGACATCAGTTTCTCATCATCTGCCAACCAACTGTGTTCTGATGGCAGTTAATGCATACATCTCTACACAATACACTGCTCTCATCTACATGCACCCCAGTGGTCCTTTGCCACATGAACTACGCATGTTCTTGTCCATCACCCATTACTAAACTAGTGTCTCTCTCACAGTCAACTTCATTTCTCTCCCCCTATTATCGTCGTCTCACAGAGCTGGAGTGGGGCTGCTGTTTGATTGACAGCTGCTGTGATGTGCAAAGCGCTTTGAACTTCAGACATTTAATTCCCATCAGGCCTTAGTCATTAGAATTCTCCTTCAACACACTTTACATGTGGTGGCAAAGCAAATGTGCTAGATAAAAAATAAATTTGCAAGCTGCTTTGAATTTTACATCAGAAAAAAATAGACGGTAGAGCAAGAGAGCAAAAGATGGAAGGGGGGAAAAGAAAGTGAAAATATATACTGGGTAAAAGCTTGAGACTTATTCCTCCTCTATCTTTGATTGCAGTTCAACATGCAAATTAGTGTCTCTGCAAAAACATTCAGAAAGAATGAGGAGGGAAAAAAATAGGAATAAATGGAAAAACAAGCCTTCGGGTAGCGTTCAGATTTGCATGGTGGGGAAAAACAGCATCTGACCTAAAATAACCACGAAAGTACTGAATTGCTGTTCACTTCTAATTGCATATCATACATCAATTTTTAAGTACACAATTTCACTCTCACTATATATGACCCTAAAATTAAAGCCAACAGTCACTTATCTCAACCATTTAAAATGGACAATTCAAATAAATGAAGTATTAAAAATAAAGAAAAAATATAATAAAAAATAAAGTGTTCTAAATGTGACTTTAATGTCTTCAAAAAACTATGAACTAACTAAAAATATACAACAAAATTATATTCTGGTTCAAAGACGGGAATAAAAAGATAATGGCATTTTAAACAATGCTGTTTTCAACATGTAGACAACCACTTATTTTTAAAATTAAATAATGTGTCATTTGTCAAAGGCTGCCATTAGATTTAATAACTGACAGGGATTTGAACACTTATTGTCATTAATATCTTTCCATGAAAATAGTTAAGGAGTGAATGCTTTTAGCCTCTTAATATCCAAACTAAGTGAAGCGCCGTCCTCATTTACAAAAGTGAACTCCTCATTTAGTGGCACTAGATGTTTGACGGTGACAAGAACAATTCCCTGTGATTCTATTCCATGGCTAATAGAGTACATGCTGATAGGTGACATCTCACCACACGGTAGAGATAAGATGCACGTACCACTGCGGTATCAGCTCCTTCTGTCACACACATACACACAGTTACACTTCTCGCTGCGTCTATCAAAGCAGGGCTTCATTAGCGCAGCGGTCTCTGTGAGTTAAGAGGGAGGCTCAAGGGGGATTATGGGTAAAGAGGTTCCCTATTTCACCCTGCATGGACCCAGGAAAGCATGCAGTCCGGAAGAGCAGCATTTAAGACCCCTTTATGGTGACTTACGCCCCTCTTCTCGCTCCCTTTCTGCATCCCTCTCCCTCTCTCCCTCTCTCACATACAAACAGTAACGCTGTCTTTATTAGCTCAGGCTCAGAGCCTGTCCAAATGGTCTGGCTCCAAAAGGATTGGGAGATACAAACCAGATTAACAGTGAAAAGGAATTTTTTTTAAAAGAGTGAAAGAGGAAGGAAAGGAGATCAAGAGAATAAGAGTTTGTTTGCGGAGGCAGAATCCCTATTAAAGAAATGTAAGCATTGGAAAAAACAAAGATCCAAGTGTAAAAATGTAAAAAGGAATGATTTTTGCTGCTTTAGTTCATTAAACACCATAAATAGGGAATTTATGCACTTACACGTTCTAGTCTGAATTCATTGCTCCCACCAAATAATTTTTTTTTTTTTTATGAAATGCCTGTCCTAATATAAAGCCTGTTTAAATTTAAGGAGCAATAAATAAAATCACAAATTTTTCATGTATATATACCCAAATATATTTTATGTATATGCATTACATTCTGGTGATGACCTAACGATGCACACTGTAACCCCCAACCCTGTCATTAATAAAGAAATCAAGTTATCATAACTTAACATTACTTAAATACCAAGTTTTTGTGTAAAAACTTAAACTGGTGTTTAATGAACTAAAGCAGCAAAAATCTTTCAAATTAAGATTAAGTATCATGAACTCAATTTCAATCTATTTAAATTATTCAGTCTCTTTTCACGATGATTTTAATTCTGCCTTGACAACCACACTAATTGGTCGATACAACCAAACTGATTGGTCGTCATGAATCCCTGACAGCAGGCCAGATGCACTGACGGGAGAACTTAATGATGAAAGTCGAAAGTTAAATTGGAAAATAGAGATTACAATGCACATATACCGTTTTCTTAATTGCCTTACACATTTTATTCTAATGTTCTTTGCAAGGTACACTTTCCCGTTTACTCCGGTACCGTACAGTAAGGAGGTCATCGTAAAAGCAGGCGGGAAGAGAGTCATCCTACAGTGTGTTAGTGGTAAATGGCGTTAAAGTTGATATCAATTTCCCTTTCAGTTAGTCACATTCAATGTTGCGTCAGAACAGAGTTGACAAATTGGGATCTCGCCTGAGAGCCCAATCATCTTAGAGTGTAAACTAAATGAGCCAATGCACATTGGTGTGTGAGATAGGAATTGCGAACCCCGCCCCACAAGGCGGGTATATAAGAAAAAGCGTGTGTAATTGCATATTCAGCTAGCTGGTCGTTTCATCCTGCTGAACAATCATCTGCAACAAGTGTGCTATGTTCCTGGATGCGGTCATTACCTGGCCCCATCTGAAAGTCACAATCGCTGACTCATATCATATATAGTGCCAGCTAACCTGCCAAGCCAATTTTCATGGGCCCCTTAACAGTGTCCCAAACATTCAAGGTTGGATGATTGGTATGATGATCGGTGCGGCCCTTCTTCCTAGAAGTGCACAAGTAGGCTACCAGTTCATGGAAGGCTTCTTTGTCTGCCCAAAACCGAGCTGGTGCCTCTTCCCCCCTCACTACCCTCAATGGTGGGGTGACCAAGGGGTACATGGAGATCCACCAGTGGAGCATGCAATAGCAATACAATTGTGCCTACAAAGCGCTGGGTAATCTGCATCTCACACTGATCAAGAGCTGAACAGGCCGATTCCACCCAGTACGCCAGGGCCCTCCTGTAGGCGTATCAGGCCAAGGCACGTAATCACAGCTACTCAAGGGTTGTTCTGATCTAGGGCAGGAGTTGCACATCTCTGGCTGAACCTGGCAGATAGGAGAAAAAAAATGACAAATACCTCTTTCTCATAGATCGGCCTCTTCAGCAACACAATCGAGAACTTTGTACAGTACATCCTGACCCGGCAGCCCACTGCTGCCTCCACCCCACAATTGGCTTCAGTATCCCTGCCTGCTTGACGCCATGGACACCCCCCTTACAGCGGCTTAGTCCACTCCAGCACGGCCTCAGCTGCAGCCTCCACCTAGGCAGCAGCACGGAGCTGGCCACATTGAAGCGGAGGGAGACGTCTGACTCAGTTCCTGTTTGACCCGCCAAGCAACATAGCTGAGAAGGATGACCCAGAGATGGAAGGATCGGCTCTTCTGGAGATCGTGACCCACCGCTCCCTCCCCTGGAGGACAACCACATGCAGAATCCTTTGCTGAATTTTCTCACCATTGACTCGCCTCAGTGCTGGGCAATCATGCTCCTGTCCAATGAGGTCACTGTCTGACTGGGGAAGGACGCAAAAGATCCGGTCCCTCCAGCCAATATAAAGACCAGGTTTTACAGAGCTTATGTCATTGAACCCAGGAAAGATGCGTTACAACCAATCTTGGACCTGCACATTTTAAATCAGGCCCTTCATAAGCTCCCATTCAAAATGCAAACAAATAAATGTTAATATTAAGAAACATTTTCGATTGCATTCGTCCCCAAGATCGGTTTGCAGTGATCGACCTGAAGGATGCATACTTACATGTCTTGATTCTCCCTTAACACAGACCCTTTCCTAGACTTTGCGTCCAAGGTTCAGCACATCAGAACAGTCCTTCCCCTTCGGGCTGTCCCTGTTGCCTCATGTCTTTAAGAAGTTTCCAGAAGCAGCACTCAATCCGATGAGGGAATGTGGCATTCACATACTCAACTATATCTACAAGGCCTTGCTCTGCTCTGACCCATCTACACTTTGATCCTTTACATGGATCGATTCCGGACCTCAGAACAGCTCTTTGCTTGGTATGGAGGACAGCGGAAGGCAAAGGCTGTCTAGAAGCAATGGTCTGCCCACTAGTGGACACCATAGTCTAATCAAGGTATACCATGCCCAAGATCAGCTATGCCCCCCTGGGGGTAAGGGCACACTCTAAAAGGACTGCTACTTTCCCCTTGGCACTGGTGCACAACACCTCAGAGGCAGGCAGAGGTAGAGCTGCAGGTTGGGCAACACCTAACACATTTGCAAGCTTTTTTAACCTTTGTGTAGAGCCAGTGTGCTCAATTTTTCAGCTCCGTTCTGACATTGGGGGTTCCAACAGTAACCTAGATGTTTCTCTGAAAACTTTGCCCAACTTCCAAACTTTACCAATGTTTCTACAGACTAGCTTTCTTAAAATAAACCTGCTATTAAATGTACGGTCATGGCCAAAATTGCTCCAGATAATCAAGTATTGCTCACAGAAAAGTATTGCATTAACACATGTTTTGCTATACATATGTTTATTCCCTTTGCGTGCATTGGACCAAAACCAGCAATTTTCACATAATTTAACACAAAATTCCAAAGATGGGCTAGTCAAAATTAATCATAAAAAAAGATACAAATTTATCAATTAATTCATTTTACTACAAGTATTGTAATTGTTATTGATTAAATGTTAATCTACTGTTTAGTCATCAAGTTCAACTATGTAATGTAACTAATAAAGCTGCTGATATGAAAAACAAAACTTGCTTTAAAGATTTTTTTAGTCTATTTGCCTTTTAAGTTATCTATACTTAAACATTTAGGTTAATTCAATGAAAAGACCACATTAGGTTAAATTAAACCGAGATGTCAATTTCCACATTACTTAAATGAACTGAGGGAATCACTAGGGTTTGCAGTGCATGATAACGTGTCCCACGATATTGAGATGTTTCTCGAAAGTACTTCAAAGAATATCATGGTACAACCATAGTACATGTTAAAAAATATATATTTTAAAACAACAAAAAAACATGGTAGTGCCTTTAGTGATAACGATACTAGCCTTATCAACTGTGCACTTGAAGACTGTAGACTCCACATACACACAGACACTTCAACATCATTAATTCTGAAGTCCATCCTTTGGGCAATGCACAAATGTAGCTTAACACTCCACTGACACTTAAATCCCCCTAAGCAGGGAGAGAGCTATCACATGCATCCTGAGTAAGGAGCTATTTCTAGACGCTTGTTAAGTGTAGCAGAAGGCAGTGGGGTTGAGTGTTGATTAAAGCATTCTCCTGTGCCAGAGGTCAGCGCTCGTGGGAGAACAGACACTGTTGGGATATACGATGGGGATGTGACATCGATATAGTGTGAAACATTTGATCTTTCGGCCGTGACTGGGCTACATGTGGACAGCTGAACTGGGGTCTGAGAGAGGACACAATGCCAGAGCAGATGTCATATGGAAGCTTTAAATCTCTTCAAACCTTGTCTGAAAATGAAATTTTCATTACTCAATCTATTTTTACATTAATCATAGCACAGGAAGTTTGTTTCTGACCCTTCATGAGGGCAAAAGTGTGACGTCAACTTTAATTTAATATTTTATGTTTCACTGTCCAATAGTGATCTTGGCCTAAATATGCTGACTGAAAATAAAATTTTGTACTGTGAATTCAGCTGAAAAAGCAACTTTGCAACCAATGATCTTAGACTTCTTTTAAAAATATATTTTCTGAAGCAACAGTATTTCCCCAAAAAAGTATGTCTAGTATGTCAAATATATGCATAGAAATAGCATTACCAAGATTGCCATCAAGTGAACTTAATTGCCTTGATGGAGAGTTCGATAGGACATAGCAGGTCACATGATCTCAATGTGGCGGTCACCATAAAAAATAAAATGACTTTGAGATCACCGATATGACTCAATTCTTTGTATCATGTAACTGTAAAGTATTTTAAACATATCTGTGAAAAGTTCTACAGTTTTTAAAAATGTACAGCATATTGATCACCATGGATTTTCAAAAACCGTATGTAACATGATAGTATCAAGCCAGTCTATAATACATTCCATTGTTAAGAGAACTTGAAGAGGCGACTTCGATAAAGATTGAAGAGCTGATTGGGCAGTTGTGTAGGTCCAATGATGTGTCATTCATAAATACATTCAAGTGTTGTCTTGCAGGATAAAACAGTCTTATTATGTTTTTAAATCAACCCTTAGGTGATATTTACTCTGCTTTGACTTTGATACTGGATGACATTGTGGAAAACCTGAAGTAAACTTCTATTTGTAATCTTGAATTTAAAAAAAAATTGCTTCTCTAAAGCAACTATAATTTAACTTTCTTGCAAAACATAGTAAAAGATGTTTCAGTAACTCTGGCACAGAGACATTTTCCAAATCAGTCTTTTGACAACTGCTTGTTTTGACAAAGCAAACTTATTTTTGAGTGAGAGAGAAAAACATTTTTTTTCTATAGATAGAGAGCAATTTCTACCCAATGTATATGTATACATAATCTTTGTATGTTTTTGAATGTCTCACAAACGCTGCATTTAACTGATCAAAATACATTAAAAACAGTAATAATGTGAACTAATATTTTACCTTGCATAGCATTTTTCTATTTTATGTGAAAGTGGCATATGAAATCCAAGTATTGTAACCCATACTCATAATTTGTGCTTTGAGTATTGAACACACACAGCAAACCGTGACGTTTGCAACACTATAAATGCCTTTTGGGACAATTTCGATCAATTTAATGCATCCATGCTTAATAAAAATACTTTTTTAAATAAAAATACTTACCAATTATTATTATTTTTCATTAATTTCCAACACCAGGTCTGAAAATCATAATTTATTTGTTTTAAACATATACACATTTTCCACGAATGTGGGAGCTATTTTGTAATCTAATCTATTATCTAATTCAATTTCTACCAAAGCATGTGGAAACATGGCCTATCTCCCTCTCTGAGGAATACACAACACATTCACACAGTGAATGAGGGGGGAAAGAAATAAAGGGAAACAACTTCATTTACAGATAATAACTAGCAGAACCTTTAAAATGTCAGATGATTGTGAGGAAATGCAGATAGGAAAAATATGAAACTATATATAATGAGAGACGGATGTGAAGGTCACTGAATAATCTGTCAAACAGAGATAAAGGCTTTCAGAGAAGATAAATTCATAAAGGTAGAGCTAAACATATGAGACTGGATGTGTGAGTGAGAGAGAATCAGTCAGACAGAGAGAAGGGAGGAACAGTCAAGACACAAAGCAGACAAAAGAAACAGCAACAACTCTGCAAATGGCACTGGGAAAGAGAGATTAGGTTTAAAAGCACAGTCTAACAACTCGGCCAACTCATCATTGCCTTTCACTGATTTAAACAATATTTGTAGCATTTAAAAATGCATTCATCACCCACTCTGACATGAGCTTAGTCACACCCGTTACACATACAGACTGTACATTCAGTGAGACAAGTAAACTACGATGACACATCACATTCGCACAGATTTAACATGCTCTTAAAGGTGCAGGTTCTTTTAATCCCGTCTGTGGAAGTGTAGTGGAGAAAAATGTTAGATTAGTGTAATTAAAGGTATAATTAAGTACTCACTCCATCATGGAGGGAGGGATGGTGCAGCAGTCCTGGATGGCTGTGAGAGGGGACGTGAGGTGAGCCGTGTAAGAGGCTTCAACCACCTGCTTGTTCCTGTTCACCACATCCAGGTACCGGTTAAACTTCTCACGGATCTTTTTCGCTAGCTGAAAACAATTCAAACAGACATGTTAATACCTACATGACTCTGCATGGCAAAGTTCTATCTCCCTGATCTATAGGTTACAGTAATTGCTCCATAGATATTTCTATTTAGTGATTTAACTTCATTTTTTGCCACCCAAAACCTTTCATAAATGGTAAAAAAAAAATGTAATAATCAAAATATACTGTTCTCACTTCTTGGCAGAAGTTATTATTTACATAATTATTCCATAAACTTTGTTCAAAATAAAATGAAATAAAAGTCTAGACATTTCACACAGTTTGAGAATTTTCATTTAGTAAACCACTTGACTGTAAAACAGTCGTTTTGTATGTAATGCAGCATAAATGATCAAATAACACTTTGATATACACACTTCTCATTTGAGAAGTCTCTTTCCATTAGTCCTGTGAAATAGGCTGAGATTAATTCACTTTCCAAATCTAGACCTGCACTCTACATCAAAGAGAACGTGAACTAACCTTGGACACAAGTAATCGATCACCATTAGACATGCACTGTCAAGCTGCTGCAGTGCCACAGGCATTGGGAAAATGGTTTGGTGCTATGAGGGATAACCAAGTTCATAAACCAGAAGGGGTTTCAGAAATATTGGATGTTGTTTTAGCTTTGGGTCTATACTGCACTTGTGTGAGGGAGTTACGGCTGATTAACCATGTTTCTGTGAATTCTGGTTTACCCGATGCATACTGGAGGTCCCTGGAGAAAGTTATTAACTAGAGTAACAGCTCAGCTAAGAGTTTCCCCCCACACAGGACATAAATTACTGACACGTGAACTGCTTTCTTCACACCAGATGTTTTAGTCCACCAAAACATGCACACACAACACAATCTTGCATTAAAACTTATTTTCATAGGTGTCGAAGTTTAAGAAACTTAAAACTCCTCCAAGTCTGGATTGGAGTAATGTACCATAACCCATTGGCTGTGAAAATCCAATCAGACGCCTGTTTCAGCCATTACTGCTAAACTTGAATGTTGTTCTTTCAAGTTCATGACCCAAGGGCAACGCTCCCATTTTAGACAGGTCAGAAAACACTTATTCAGAACAGCAATATCTCTCAATTCTGAGAATCTAATCAAGCTTTCAAGTATCAAAATTAAAAACAAGCTAAAGTTAAAATAAAAGAAATAACATCATTCGTAAATATCTTTCATGCCAAACTGTGTGAAAATCAGTCTGGGATATCTGACGACGACTGTATCCAATCTCATTAAAATGGTGACATTAAGAGAAGACAGGCTTGCTTTGTCTTTGTGTTTCTACAAGACATGGACATGATCCTAATTGGTGCCGTTTTCCACTGGGGTGCCTTTTCAACTCACAAGAATGGCAGTGTCAGGCCTTCATTACTGTGTGTGTGTGTTCACGTACAAAAGACTGGCAGATGTTGACAGCATTGCCAAACGAGCAACTGATGAAAGTCACAGTTTCTCTAGAGGAACCCAGAATAACGAGATTTGTAGTTATAGATCTAAACATTATTTTCTAACGTAAATAAAAATAGAACTAGAACGTCAACTAAAAACAATAAATGGAGCAAAAGGCAGTACAAAAGACACATAAGCAACCAAGACTTGACACCATTTTTTTTTTCGGAACTGTTCAAACGTGACAAATGTATTGGCTAACAAAGAAGGCTAATTTACTTTGGGTTTCCTTGGCAATTTTTAATGGGCTATCAAAAGATTTTTGAATGTATTGGAAAAATAAGGTCTGTGGTTAAAATCGGGTATGATTTTTAATGCTTGAAGTGGATAACTTCCTATAAGGTCACAACAGTTGAAAAGTTTGAGTTATGACTCTGTTATGCGTTCTGGAACAATCCGGACTTTATTCAAATCAACACCAATTACACTCTATTATTCAACTCATTAGAAATTCAAAAGGCCTGAAGAAACTGAAGAGCTCTATTGAGCAGAAACTAGGTCAATTTAATCCAATGCAGTACAACAGTGTATTCAGGCTACATCACCATACCACAAATTAATTACATTTTTAAGGTTAGATATTCTACTAATAATAAGTAACTTTGCAACTACATGGTCACCTAACTCTCACTAGAGTATTAGTAGAGTAACATTGTACCTCATACAAAACACTTATATACTACCAGAGAAGACTGCAACTGCAACACATCATCATCATTTGGATTACTTTTGCAAAAAATAAATTACTGTAATTACTCTTTTGGCATCTATCCAAACGTACATTTTGAACCTGTACATTTTTACGTATTAATACCTACGTATTAGTAATGAGAGCAGGATGACCAGCGGAAAAGTTCTGAAGCTACTCAGCCATGGCTTAGTCAGCTACACCTAAAAAGATTCAAATAGTGAAGAGAGTAATGATTTTAATTCTTCGTCTGCATCTCCTTCCCTTTTAATGAGAGTACACCCAGTGCCAACTAACGAGGAACAACAAAACAGCATTATAGCATGACAAAGCCTGAGTCACTTCATAATCAAACACTTTCAGGTCTCGATTGCCTCAGCGGGCAGAGGCGGTTTATCAGCGTCTACCCCCAAAAACCCTGTCTGGCAATTAGCTGTCGAGGTGTCACTAGAAAAACCTGCCAGCGATCGGCTTAATCTCTCACCAGCAGCCGGTAAATAGCTGCAGGTGAGAGAGAGAGAGAGAGAGAGAGAGAGAGAGAGAGAGAGAGAGAGAGAGAGAGAGAGAGAGAGAGAGAGAGAGAGAGAGAGAGAGAGAGAGAGAGAGCGAGAGAGCGTACAAGAATAATTCACACAAAAGGGCTTCTCTTGGCACGGAAAAACAAAGTGAAGAGTAACAACCTGTCCGTTCTTGCTTAAGGCATGTGTGTGTCGCTGAGAAACACGTGGAGGGTACGCAAGCAGTTGCTGCCACTCATGCTGATATGTTTTTAGGCTGGTCAGAACAGTGTATTAACACTGAAAGCTCTTTATGCCTTAGAGCAAAAACAGACGCTGGAGTAGGCATGAGGGAGAAGCCCATGGCAAGAATAAATCACACTAGCGCATGACAGGCCTACTGTCTTTATAACTGACTGAGAAAGGAAATGCAAAAGTTATTGAACCGTAAATTATTCTCACTTTTGTTTTGTTCGTTATGATAATACATGTACATGTATAAAATAATAATAATAATAATAATTTTAAGATAAAATTATAGTATTTAGTTTGAAAACTTACATAACATACAGACGTACTCCACAAGTTAAATGATAAGTAATTGATGTATCCACAACATAAACAATATTAACTAACTGAACAGGATTATGTAAATTATTATTATAGTTATAGTTGTGTCTTGTAGAATATAGCTGTAGTAATAAAAAATGAAAAATGAACTGCAAACATGGACTTAGGAAAAATGAACATGCAAACATGCAGGTCCTCAAAGGGAATGTCAGCAGAGTTTATGAATGCATAAAAAATACATTAATTTTGAGAAATAAACAATTTTGAGCAGATCCAACAGAGTTCTGGGAAAAATGTATGTAAACTATAAATTAATAATTAAGCAAACCTTTCTACATTATAAGCCAATATCAAATAAATGAAGGTACCATTTTTATATATCCCATTTTTTCATTATTATACTTGATTAAAATGAACTGAAGAAACAAAAAGCTATATAAAAAAACAATATATTGCAGCACATTTAAAAAATCAAATATGATGTGATATTTTCCCTTTGTAATATAACCCTTTTAAAGTGTGTGTTCTAACAATATGACAATTCCAATAGCGTTAAATGACTTAAATGATGCGTGTAATATAAATCCATAATTTTTCACAAAGAACATTTACTTGTTCTGTTGAAAATTATTGACAAACAAACATGTTTGTATTTGTACAGGCTCTTTTCCTATTGCTGCAGTGTTTTAAAATGGTTTCTAATCGGAGAGTTGGGCCAAATGCATTGATGATAGGAAGAGCTAAAGGATGAACAACAGTCTCATTTCTCCAGAGCTTGTTAGGGAGGGACACAGCGCAGTCAATAGAGATTGGAATTAGTGTTACAGCAGTTGAAAGCAGAAAGATGGCTTCAAAGACAGCCACACAGCAACTGTAGAATTTTAATGGGTGTCCTTTGCCCCACTAGACCACACACACACACACAAAATATCAAGCGATGTTGTGCAACTCACCTGCTGCACCTCTGTTTCACCATTTGAAGTTTTCTCCGTGTACACAAAGGAGTTGAAGATTCTCTGTGTGGAAAAGAAGAGAGAACAGTTGCTGAAAGGTGACAAATAAAAGTCAGGACCACCTACACTAAAATAGGTGAAAAACGGCGATTTATCCATATGCACCAAAATTTTTGGTTAAACACATCTACATTCATCCAAATAACTGCATATCTTGCAAAAAAAGTTTTCCAACATGCACTGGTTTAAATTGTTAAGCTAAATTTAAACACTCTTCAAGCATCTGTTTCGTTCAAGTGAATCGGTTTATTTGAATCAATAATTTAAAACAATTCACTGATTCAGAGGGGGAATTAGATAATGAATGGGGGGTGCTGGACAAAAAAAAAATAGTTTACCACTGGTCAGCACATTATGCTCATTTAAAGAACATAAGCAAGTTATAACAATTACGTCTTTCTTTCAACACTGAGACTTCACCAGGTCATTCCATTGAGAAAGGAAGAATATTCACAGATCTCCCAAGTTTCTGGTGAATCTCTCAAAACGTTTCAATATTAAGGCCACGTCCACACGATGCCGATGCATTCCCTATCCGATCATAAACACGGCATCGACGCAAGAAATATCATTGTCCACACGAGACCACTAAAACCGACTGATAACGGTGTAGTATATATGCCAGACCAGTATGGGGCGCTGTATTTCTGCCACAGATAATACACTAGACACAGAGAAGAAGACTGAGCATGCGCATTGTTGTTGCTGTTCAGTGTTGCCAGATTGCTAGTCACCTTTGGTCACGTCCGACCGGAAAAAAATGCATTGGGCTGGTTGATAAAATTTGGGATGGTTTTTGATGCATACAATCGCTCAACATTTTTCATTATTTCTAAGAGTACGCACTTTGGGCTGGTATTTTTTTAAATGGGCGGGTTTTAAGCTGTAGTTGGGCTGTAAATCTTCAGTCCAATGTGGCAACACTGTTGCTGTTACTGTGACGCAGCCGACACGTGATGTGATGACATCATCTGTAAACAAATGGATTCAGATCTATCCACTTTAGGACCCGGTATCAAAAGAGGGCGGATTCAGTCTCCCAAACCGCCGGATTCGTGTGGACGGAACGCCAATCCGATAAGAAATGTATGCGGATGCAGTGATCCGCGTCTCCGTGTGGACGGGCCCTAAGTTTGTTCATTTTACCTAAATGTACAGATGCATCAAATGTTTTGGCAAGATGATGCTCATCACAGGCACAAACATTAGATGAGCATCTTTAGCCAACAATTACATTACACACTGCACAAAGGCCCAGCAAACATTTGCTTAAATAGAACCACAGATGTTTTGTGTAAGCTTCCAAATTCTCAGCTAAATGAGACATGCAAGATTAAATCTGTGTCTACACCTCACCATTGTAAACCATCAAAAATAGCCTACAAGCTCAAAAGTTCCACACAATGACTTTTTTTGCTCTCTGCGCGCCTCATTACCATGGCACCCCTGACACGGAATATCACTGCGGAATGTGTCATAACACCGTGAATGATTCCCACTCAATCCAAAAATCACTTGGCATCAGGAGGACTTAAGAGAAGAAACTCTTTTAGCCACTGTGCAATGTGTCTGAGGAGCAGTCTGAGGTCAGGGTGGTCACCAACATTAAAGATGATGAAACAGCACATGTCCTCACTCACCTAAGTCCTGGAATTTCATCACAAGCGCATGTTTATAAAAAGCAAAACAAACTGTGGGTGATGTATGGATGAGCCCCACCTTTGTGAGTAAAGCTCCAGACACAGAAGCTGTGGAAACCTAAGTGAAAGAAGAAACTTGTCATTTCAGACCCTTCTTGTAAAATAAATACAGGCACAAACACAAATAGCACACCGGGCACCAACACAGGTCTTTCCTCCGGTGTGGTGGGTTTGTTTTTCGAACCGCCCTGATGGCTTTCACAGCTTTGCCCAGGCCAAAGAGGAATTTCACAGTTTGTAACTTGAGAATCCTCTCAACAAGCGTGAAACTCTTGAGAGGAAGGTCTTTGAGGTAAGAAAACTTATTAAAAAACAACAACAATGCAGGGCTATTATTAAGGTTTCAACATTTCACCTAAAAGTAACCTTGGAGTCAATTCAACTTCACCAAACAATGTTTTGAATATTTTGTAAATGAGTTGTAACCATTATGAATATGCATCTTAAATTACATGTTGTCGTATGCAAAGTAGTCAATAGATACAATAATAAGAAGTCTCATAAAGTGAAGAATAAATCACAGCAACTACTCCAGTTTAATCTAAAATCGGACATACCTGAATACATTTAATATGTGGTTTACTGAAGTCAAAAATTATTCACAAGTGAGTCTGATTCAACTCATTAATGCATAAGCATATTCAAAACATTCTAAAACTTTTGAAGGCCCCATGACTTTTCTGGTTGTTTGTGGGTTTCTTGATAAGGATTAATGATATAAAACATTTTTTTTTTTACTCTCAAGTCCTACCTAATAAAATGTTACAGCTTGGCATAACTAGAAAAACACATTCATTAAAAAAGATTTCTTCATTTTCGAGACTTTGTCAAGTCCAGCAATCACTTTTAAAATTAGGCTAGATCATATTCAGTTTATTCCAAGACTCTTGGTTTTTTCTTAACGGGATAAATTAAGAAATATTTAGATCTTTAGCTTTTTTTGGCTTGTTTCAATTGTTTTAAGCAATTTAAATTCATTTTGAGCCACCCCACTTCAGAACTACTGATTTAAGGAGATAAAAATGTGACAAATTGATATAGATGCAAGCAAACGTTTCTCAAATGTCACCAATGATGAGCAGAATTTAAATGTTAACCCTTTAAAATACAGTTCCATTAGTTAACATTAGTAAATGCATAAAAAACAAAAACATTTGTTATAGTCAATCGTTACAACCTTTGTTAATGCTAGTAAATAAAAATACAACTGTTCATAGATGGTTCCTGTTAGTTCAGGTCCAAAACAGATACATTTCATTTTTGAAACAATGAAAAATCATTTTATATGTTAACAAACAAAACCTTATTGTAAAGTGTTGCGATTTGAAGTATTGCTCATTGAATCACATCTGCAACCACTTTAGTCTCCGTCAGTAGCCCTGAAACAACAGAAAGAAGCTATGCCAGCTATCAGCAATAAACAGTGCTTGAACTTTGCAAATCAACAGGACTCTTCAAGTCCTCTCCAAGTTTGGGCTATACACCATCTAATCCTCACAGACAAGTTGACATTAAAATGAATGACAAGCTATAGGATTGTAAGCAATAACATACTGAGTGGGGACAAAGAGGCCTATGTGCAGCTGCCTTGGCTCAGAATTTGGTGTCCAGGGCAGTTATTAATCTTGTCAACCCCAGGGTTAATCTTGACTGCAGTTGAATAGATGTCTGGAATGACTGAACCTCATGCTGTCTTTGATCCAGGCTTGTTAAGGCTCCGGCACTCCCTTAAACAGAGGCACGGCAAGAGAGATTGACTAAAACCAAGCCCTCCACAGGGTGGTTTATTATATCAAGATTGCCATCTCTCTCTGCCCTAATAGCAGCCACTTAAGAATTATTGCCTCCACCTAAAGAATCCAAAACCCGTAAGTCACGTCCGTCCATATTTCAATATACAAACAGAGAAGTGCTCCATCATTCTCAGCATACCTCGTAGTAGTTTTGCAATTCTAATGGGCACAGATGAGCTTACTGGATTTTAACTGCACACGCTCTTCCGTAAAGTTACCAGACATTTGGTTGAGGAAACAGCTGACACGTTGTGGGAGCGGAATAACACTGGAGCCGCGGCGTTGATGCTCAGCAGCATTTCCATTAAAATGGTGCGATGGTGGGGGATAAACCTATTAGCAATTCAGTCATCTTCAAAGGCCAAAGCCCATCCAGCTAATCCTCATTAATTTGGGATTGTACAAGGGAGTGAAAGGGTGTGCTCACACAACGCAATGAGCAGAAAAGGTGCCCTAATCTTCTCTTTAGGCCTACAAGGTCTATATCATTGGACTGACCCTCCCTTAATACTTCCACAAGTGCAGTAAAGACGTAGGTTAAAGAGCAGATATAAGTTTAGCAAAAAATAAATAAATAAATAAAAATGTATGTTGGCTAGCACTAGCCAAGCAATGCCATTTGATAAGAAATTTTATTTCAGGGGAAAACCAAGTTGTTAAAAAATTTTTTAGAATATCAAAATGTATTTGCCATTATAATTTCAAGTTGAATTCAGGATATCTCATCAGTCATGAAGGATGATACATGAAAGATAATGGTAGATTAAAGAAAATTGTAATTTTTTTTTATCATCTCAAAGAAAATCAAAATGCGTTGTATTAATAAGTTGTATATGGTTTGGAACAACATGAGTGTGAGTAAATGAAAAAAAGTTATTTTACTATTAAATAATATTAAACTATTACTTAAGGTAGAGTGGTACCTCGAGATACGAAATTAATCCGTTCCGAGGCGGCCTTCGTATAATGAGTTTTTCATATCTTGGAACACATTTTACATGTAAAATGGCTAATCCGTTCCAAGCCCTCCAAAAACACCCCATTAAATTTCATAATAAAGCTAAATTGACCTATAAACAATGAAATAATGCAAAATGTCGAAGCTTACCTTTCGAGTGAGGCTATCTCCGAAAGTGGCGGCAGAGGAGGAGGAGGACAAATGGCAGATAACGTACGTACGTACGTACACTTAACTTTACAAAAACACATAAAAAAAGTTTCGGGTGCGGAGTGGCTGAGCTAAAGCACGCCAGCATGTACGTATAGAAGATGCATGATGGGAGGGATGCTGTCCAATTAGAGAGAAGGATCTCATGGCTTGGCTAGCATCAGGAACCTATGGGAGAGCAGGAGGATGGTGGCGAGTCTACTATAACGAAGATGGCGGCGTGCGGCGCGAGTTTCAAAATTGTTATGGGGTGAATCTCGGACTTTCAGAAACCTTTCGTAACTTGAAAACTTTTCGTATGTAGAGCAGTAAAAATGTTCGTCTTTGCTTTCGTAACTTGGATTTTTCATATGTTGAGCCTTTCGTATCTTGAGGAACTACTGTATATATTTTTTCTATAAAAAAAAGCACATTCCTGACAAAAAAAAAATACATGAACAATTCCACTATAAAAAACAGATAGACAAAATGAAATGTCTTTAGCAATCCAACAGAAAACCAGTTTTAGCTCATATGATTGTAACATTGTAAAACAAAAAAAGAGCTTTTAATGGGGACAGCAAGCAACTTTCAATGTTTTACACGGTAATAAAGGGATTTAAAATGTTTGTATGCTCAGATATTCCAATATATTCATTACAAACTTAATTTGTCTCACAAGCAAATTTCCATTTTTCCATGTACTGAAAATTGCTTTCAGATAAACCTGTCTTATGAGAGAAAATGACAATCTCACTTGAAATCCCATATTTCCTCCCTGACAACACCTAGTTGCTGTGGCAGCGACAGGGGAAACTGGGTACAAACAGAGAAGATGAAAGGCCAGACAACAGAAGCCAGTCTGGGATGCTATTGCGATTTCCTGCCGCAGGTACCCCACTCACCCCCGCCCCCCCTCAAACTCTCAGAAGCAATGTGCTCATTGCACTACAAAGGCTTCTGCTGTAGAATGAGGCATCCTTCCCTGCCTTCTGATGTGATTTTTCTCCATCTACCTCTCACTCGCTCCCAGTTTCTAAGGATGAGCCAGAAACAAGGCAGCATTCTGCATCTGCAGCTCAATATGCAGAAATGCTTAGTATACATGTTGACATGTAACATTAACCCCCCTTTAGACTAGATTTTTTTTCTTTTTTTCCACCGAGCAAAATGTTTATTGCCTACTTGAAATGTGCTCTTCTTCAATGTAGAAATTAATCTAAAAAAACTATTTATATTTTTGATTACGTCCACTACAACAGACACCACGCAACATGGTGAAAGCCACAAAAACGAAAGCCACATACAAAAATCCTCATATTTTGTGAACTACTGTTGAAATGGTGTTGAAGATTTTGAAAGGAATACATACTATATGAATGAGCATTGCAATAAGAAACGGTAAGATGATTATAGGTAAGATGATCTATATAACAAAATACATAAGAAAAACCTTATTTGATTCTTTTTGTTGGTTGTAGTGGGTGAATCTGAGTTTGTGTACACGTCTTTGTGTGTATGTGGATGTGTAGTTACTGGTTGCTTTGATGAATATATGATTGTGTGCATTATAGCATCAAGTGTGTGTATGTGCTGCTGTGTATTCATTCATTTCAGATCCACTACAGCCGATTCCCACTAAAAAACGATAAAAAAATTAAAATGTATAGATAATACATTTGTAGCTCTGAATCTGAAAGGCTTGCACAATTTTCACAAACTGGCACACAACTAATTCCTGAGGTTCCTGTTGATATTTAGCACCTGATGGACATTCTTAAAAAAAACTGTTCTGCACCTTTGAAAGATCTTTAGAATGATTTTTATTATAATTTGATACTATTATTTATAATAGATGCAAGTTGATGAGGCTACTATGAACACAAACCTGCATATGGAAAGCTAAAAAAGGCGTTTCCTCCTCCTGTCTAGTTGGTTTGCCCTGTCTTTTGCGATGCCTGAAGCTCAATCAGATTAAGGTAGGGGTAATATCCTCAAGACCAATCAGTGACCAGGCATTACTCATTATGAAATCGTAAAATTTGATTGGTTTAAACAAAAAACACATTAAGTCCAGTCCAATGGCGGCAGGGTATGAAGGGGTTAAAAGGTCATGAATCACTAAAGCACGTTCTTTGAGATGTAAACACATACACAGGTTGTACATTAATGAAAATAACAACAATTATTATATAATTATATTATATAATAACAACACACATTTTATTCATAATTGAGGGGTAAAGGATATTTTTTAAGCTATCTTAGCCATTATGTTCTGTCGATTTAAAAAAAAACAAAAGCAAAAAAGTTGAACGAATGTCACAAATATGCATTAATTGGAGGTGGAGGTGTAGTTAACTATTTGTGCCTTAGCTAGAGAGTATGCATCTACATCATCAGTTTCTGAGCTTTCCTCGCATTATTCATGAGAATATGTCACATAAGACCACATGAGTGCAATTGGTTCACCTCTACCTATTCGTCCTTCAGACATGTGTCGTAAGTGAACGTTGCCTCAATACACAAAAGGGATGTTTGCATTTTCCACACAATGCATTCAGGGCCCGTCCACACGGAGACGCCCATCACTGTATACGTAGACATTTTTGTCGGCTGCATCACACGGAACACATATACAGCGCGCAAGGTTATGCGCATGCTCAAAGTCTTCTCCGTGCACCCACACTGGTCTGGCATATGTACTACACCGTTTCAGTCGGTTTTAGTGGTTTCGTGTGTACGCTGATATTTCTTGAGACGACACCGTGTTTACGGAACTTTTTTTTAGAAAGAGAAAAAAAAAAGATTGGATAGGGAATGCACCGGCTTCGTGTGGACGTGGCCTCAAAGCTGACGTTTGACTACAAAAATATGGAAACATGACTGTAACAAAATTTGTAACAACAAGCAAAGCACACAAGAGCCGTTTCTGCATAGAATGTCACAACAGGTCATATGCAGACCAGAGCTAATTTTTTTTGTTAGTAATAAGACATTTTATATACTTTAGACCAGTGATATTCAAATAGCAGACCTTGGCTTAGTTCCATAGTATACTGCAGGACATAATTGCACCGTTTTTCTGTTCCTACAGTGTAAAGTGAGTAGCAAGTCACCATAAAGCAGTCACAATCGTTTATGGTAATGATCTTTCGGCGTAACATACTCTAATCATTTTAACAGACTCAAACAAGCTTCATTCAAGCCCTTTCTGCTCCTTCTCTCTCCCAATATTATAGATATAAAAATGGCCAATTATTTTCTTAAGAGGTAAACCCTGCATCCCCAGTCCCAAACCCTTTTATGTGACACGTGTTACGTGACACGTGTCAAATTAAAAAAATACATTTATATTAATTTACAGTTCGGTGAAATATTTACTTTTTTGGTAAACATTGGTAAAAAGTCTTATACATCACTGCTTTGTCTCTCAGGGCCCAAGATTCTCATCTTTGATGACTATTTTGAGTGTTTAAGAAATTTTTCTATTGCAAAGTACTGTTCGAAAAGGAGTTTTATACGAACCTCCACTGGGAAGGACATTTTGAGACCGGACCTCTTGGAACTTTAATTGAATACCCCTGATCTAGTGCTTCACACATGAATCCATGTGCACATATTTTATCATGTCTTCTCCGAATGAAATATGTGCAAATGAGGACACGGACACATGATACACATGCATTTTATGTTAACTATTTACGACCGTTTAAATATGAAAAGCCATGAAAAATTCAATTTGGTACTCGCAAGCTGTTTGAGAGGCGGTTTTATGAGCGTGTCACTTGCATACATTAGTGATGAAAGTACTTTGGGTTTAAGCGTGAAACATGCAGGAATTAGTAAAATTATGCACAATACATGCAACTCCACAGCGAAATTCAGGCCAACAGAGGCACTTTGCAGCCATAGAGACGAGTAAGTGAGTGAGGAAAAGGGTGAATGTCAATTCACAGATCGAAGAAAAGAGAGTGAGACTGCGCAGCTGGTATTGGTGTATTGATACTGGAGAAAAGGAGTATTGGAACAGTTTCAGGTATTTCAGTATCAATACATTTTGATATTTTTGACAAAACTTAGCTGCCATGTTTCACATTAGCAGTGAATATACGCGTGTGTGTTTGTGAGGGGGTTGGGTGGACAAGAAGAGAACGAGTGTAAAATGAGTTCCATATGCGAGCATATAAGGGTGGACATCATTTATAATCTCACATAGTTATCAGGTTGATGAAGCATAAGTTGTTTTAATAGATCTTTAATACCAAAACTTCTCAAACTTATCTGACCATCAGAACTGAAGTAATGACACTCTGCAAGGCTGGAGCAAAAATGACTTTGGTTTCCACAGTTACGCATTACTAGCACAAGACAAAACATTGCATTCATGCACTTTCAAGGTCTTGGACCATGTGAGTTCAGCCCAAGTAAGTCTGATGACTGTCTGGGATGATGTTGTAGAGGCAATTAATTTTATTTCACGTAATGTATGTGTTTGCATAAAAACAGAGAGCTGACCTTAGTGAAAAATCACTGTACTGTGTTTTATTTCTGTTATATCAGCGCATATGTCAGCGCATAAGTTTCTAAAAAGGCATAGCATGTCTGCCAGACATCGTCATGATCCTTAGAAGTGGTTCCTCAATTATTTCAGCATAGCAGGGACACAACATTGATGACGTGTGAAGAATTGAAGTCCGCCCATGATGGGCAAGTCTGTCCTTCTCTGCAGAAACTTTGTCTGTATGTGAATAGCTTTTTTGCAAGAATAAAGATCTCCTGGCTTGGTTTTCATTGCAGTCTCACCACTCAAATTCATAACACATCCAGCATCAATATGCAATCAAAACAGGAATATACATTAAGCCTTACTAATGTACATTTACAACATGTCGATAAATCACCTACAGAGATAAAACACCCTTACGCCTGTGTGTTCTTGATCTTCTTTGGGTTGAACTTGTGTTTCAGGACGCCCCTCCACCAAGAGAGAGACTGAGTGTCGGTGGAGGGGCCGACAGAGCCTGGGGTCCTACAATAACAAAACCTCTTTGTGCAAACACTGAGGGGCCCGTTGAGAGACCGGGTCATGAAGCGGATTCTCTCGCAGATCTCCAACTTGCGGCAGCTCTGTTTTTTTGTTTTTTTCAGTCCAGCAGACAGGATATAATGGTTTCCACATGTGAAGGGGGCCCAAATAACAATGACAACAGTTGAGAGGCCGAGTATTGAATTTCAGCATACAGCCATTGGTGAAGGCTTAAAAGATCCCGTATGCACAGCAAAAAAATATATATGCTTGGTATAAAATATTTAAGGTATAAGCTATAGAAAAAATGCTGTGTTGTTACTACGGCTTACATGTTGATAACAAAACTGACTTTCAAACTAAACATTTGCTGTTGCAAATTATCAAAATAAGGTAGTTAGTTTGCTAACTAATTAGATTTTGTAGAAATTGCTAGTGACATGATTAGTCTTAGAAGCATCAGTAAAATGGTTTGAAAATTATAAATTGAAAGTTACAGCATATTACTTAAAGCAAATGCTTATTTTTTGTATTTTTAAGAAAAGGTTTTAAAAGTGTAGGGTATATCAAACTAACTGAGAACAACAACTTGTCCTGCACAGAGAAACATTCAGTAGCGATTCAAGAAGCAACAAATTTCTTCCACCACGTAGAAAATAATTTATATATAATAATTTCAACCAGTAGAGCATTGGTGTTTACAATGTCAAGGTCAGGGGTTCAATCCCAGGAAAAGTCGTTTTGGATAATAGCATCTGCCAAATGCATAAATGTAAAATGTAAAATGTAAATACTTGCATATTATCAAGTCTCTTTATCATTTTGTGGTTTTATTTTGTGATCTTATTAGCACCATGGCAACATATCGAGAGAAGACTTTTAGACTGTTCTGACTAAAAATAGGGCAGCAGACACCTCTGCTTCTAAAAGCTATGGAGCTAAACATGATAGAGACTCCATAGTCTGTAATCTTTCCTCTCGTGGGGTGTTAAATTTTAGGAGATGAGCAATGTCTGTTTGTCAGAGGTGAAGTCTGAGCTTCAAAAGCTGAGCGTTATTCACAACTTGCTGGAAAAACATAAAAGTGGGAGGAAGAGGGAGAAAAAAAACTAGGGGGGCTAAGGAGTCTTGGAATCCACATCTATGTCTGACATTCCCGGAGCTCAACCATCTATGAGGGACGATGGAGACAGCGCTTCATTTCCTGCTACATCGGCAGGGTCTGCCTAGAAATAGATCATCTAGATACCCATCAGATGGAGTTTCTATTCTATTTACTTTAAAGAGTTAGTGTTGATTCCAAATCCAAATCCATAAGACTTTTGTTCGTCCTCTACACAAATTAGGATATTTTAATGAAATCTGAGAGCGCTTGTTTTTTCAGCAAACAAAGCACTTGTATTGCTTTATAAAACAGGTTAAACTACTGGAGTCACATGGATAAAAGGTGTCTTTACTACCTTTCTAGGGCTTGAAAGTGGTAGTTGTGTAGCTGTCAATGGAATGAACAGAATGAAAGCTCTCAGATTGACATAAGGGTGTGAGAAATTAATGACAAAACATTCATTTTTTAGGGTGAACTAACTCTTTAAAGTTTAAATAAATAAAATAATATCATAGCATAGTTGCAAAGTGGTGTTACCAAAATGTCCACCACGTGAAGCAACACAGTTTTATAGATTTTGTTTTTGTATACATTATTGAGCTGTTAATCATTCACAAACCATAAAACAAATAAACGGTTTAGTATTCAACAGCAATGGAGTTGTTTTTCCCTGTCTAAAATACTTAGACTAACAAATCTTTGGCTTGTGCAATGCAATGTTTCCAATACACCGAAGATGAAAGTGACATCAGGACTTCAAACCTGGGCCTTCTTAGACAGAAATACCATTTGACAGCTTATAAAACTACTTTATTGGTGGATCAAAGTAATACATCAAAGTACTAAATGATTAGTTAAGAGTTTCTTGGTAGAAACCTGAACCAAAAATTAAAATCTCTTTCAGATGTAAGAATCCATAAATGTATGCAGACCTACAACACATTCCCATCTTGGGCTCAAGCACCCCCCCCCCCTCCTTTTTTTTTTTAAAAATCACACACAGGTGCGATCAAATTGCAACAACAAGGAATTTTGTGCTGTGTTTTCAATTATCGTGCTACATACGGCTTATATTGCAAGTCTTGGACTGTGCGCTGGCTACCCTGGCACTCATGGTGGTGTAACTTTCCAACTTTCCAACCACCTCAACCCACAACGAACACAGATGGTCTGGGCAACGTCGGGCTTAGCTGCCCTCTGTGCCCATTCTCCTTTAACATTGCCAACACAGTCAGTCACACACCAACAGATCTGGCACCTGTAGTCATAATTACACCCTTGTAATGTTCTTCATCTGAAGCTTTCGAACAGAGAGCGGCTAAATATGAAGCAAGTGAGGTGAAAAAGCCTCAAAGACTGGAGAGCAAACACTGACTGGACAAACAGCATGGTAGAAGACAGGATTCCTGCCTGGACTGAAGGACAAATCTTTTTTTCCACATAAAATATGAAATTCAGATCAAACATCCCATAGAGTCAGTTTGGGTTTATGGGAACAAGGCAATCAAACTGTGTCTGCAGGCTTGTGAAAGCCAACATTTCAGCACTGTCAAGCTAAAGTAAACAGACCTCTCCTTATAAACCAGCGATCTGCTTTTTTATTCAGAAAACGTAATTCTCATTGCTTTGAATACATTAATTCAACCACATCACCCTGGAGAGACAAATTGAACGAGAACATGTACAGCAAATCAAGGGTGGTCCTCTCACTCTATTGCATTACATTAAAATGGGAGTTCACGTTTACATGCTGCATTCTCTGGACGAAAGTTACTTTGAAGTCTGAAATACATAAAAGTATTAGTTTTAAGGGACATTTGAATTGAATTTTTTTTATTGAAAAGCCTGCTAATTCACTTTCTTTAACACCTGAAGCAGTGGAAAGTCTACTGAAATCCAAGAAGATAAACTAGTTACAATTTTAAAAAATGGTAAAGTTAATTGGTGAGCCCATACAGAGTAAAGTTAGATTACGTCTTTCCAAACCAGTTTACCTTTGAAACACATATGATATTTTAATGAAACCTGAGAACTTCTGTCCCAAAGAGTTCAGAAAGAGTTAATAATATGAACAGATTTAATTTAGGCTTTTTTAAGAACATATAAATATTGGTCAACGCACATACAGAGAATCTGTTTGATACTAGCTGCTTTGATTCTTGTTTATGAATCAGTCAACATATGAACAGTCTGTTCAGTGACTGTTTACACACAAAACTGGAAGGCACTCCCGAAAAGAACAAAAAAAAAAATCACATGATCAAATTGCATCGTCTTCTATGCAGCGTCCAAGAGTCAGGGTGTAAGACTTTAATCAGTCCGTTGGGAAACAATGTTTTTATATTTGACATTCAACAGATGCAAAGTTCAGCAGGTTTGTGGAACCAAATCTTAGTCTGTTTACTCTTACTCAGATACTCACTTGTTAGCAAGTACACAAAAGAGTACTTTGATATTTTTTCTCCCTGCTATTTCCGTAATCCTATGCTGTGATCTTTTGTTCCTGGCATATACTGTTTGACAATAAACATTTGTCATTCCTCTATCCTGATGACCCAGAGTCGCTTGTCATATAGTGGTGAGAGGGCCAGCAGACAGAGTGGTAGCGGCTCACAGAGGGACTTTTGTAGGGCTGTCACTTAAGAATGCACCATCTTTCACAGAAATACTGATCAACGCTCCCTAGAATTACTGTACACGTGTGCTGTGTGTTGTAAACAAGTTCTCAAGAACAGACCAAACCCCACAGAACTCTAAAGGGGTTTTACATTGATATGTAATTCATCACCGAGGAGAAAAAAAAAGGATGACTGAGTATTTTGTTTGGTAGTTTTCCCAAAAGAAAAATTAAATGAACATTTTCTAAAAGATAATTGTGACAACTGCATCACCAGTATAAAGATGACCTCAAAGCGAACACACATGGACGAGAACCCCTTTAACTCTGGTTCCATAAAACTTCTAAATACAAACCCTACAAGAGGAAGCACATTCCAATGATCAGGGAGAATCATTCCAGTCTGGGATCACTGCTTATCTCTGGTTATTCTCGGATCAGTAAGACAGAGCAGGATCCTGCTGCTCGCTTCAGTCCAGAGGACAAAGGCTCTGTTGGCTGTCTGCCGGATGTGAACTCGTGGTGCATGGTGAACACGCTCAGATGGACACGGGGGCTTGGTTACAGACAGCATCAGTGAGAGAGAGAGAGAGAGAGAGAGGGGCCTCTGATACCCACAGGCCTGCCTATATAAAGGTCTATTACACTATCACAAGGTACATTGCTACAAACCCTGACTATATTGATATACGTCCAAGAAACTTAATTCTTGGTATTAACATTTATTTGACCATAAGTGAACTACATATAGGTATGAATGGGGTATAAAATGTGTGTAGTAAAATTACTAAGGGCATACTCATAGTAGGCAGTTAAGTTAAAATGTAACTTTTTGTTTTGAAGAAAACAGGAACAAAAGCACTTTCATTAGACTGCTTAATAGATTTATGCTACGTTGGGATTTTCACTTGACTGTGCTGCACGTATCAGAAGACCATTATGGAGGAAGCTGACTTTGATGTGAGAAATTTGCAGCTTTACTCATAAACCCCAATTCCTATTCATCAATAAGGTGAGAACTAAACTCATTATGAATCAAAATATGCTCAAATGAATTGAAACGTGTACCATCCAAGTAGTAATAAATATATTTGCCGTCATAATGATGACAGTAGCGCACACAAGTGTATAAGATGTTCTATGCGCTACGTGCGTTCTCATACTAGGTGCGATTGACAACCCCCTGAACCCCTACCCGAGCCCAATCAAACCACGCCCGAGCCAAACCACCTTAAGCGGGCCTGGGCACAGTACAGAGCGATCACACTAATCAAATGAGCCTGACTTTATGGGTCAAGCATGCTTGGGCAAGATTCAGATAGCTTAGGGTGAGTGCAACCTTAAACAACATTCTCAGGCCACGTTCACACGAAGCCGGTGCATTCCCTATCTGATCACTTTTTTTCCTCGTTCTAAAAAAAAAATTCCGTAAACACGGTGTCGTCTCAAGAAATATCAGCGTACACACGAAACCACTAAAACTGACTGAAAACTGTGTAGTATATATGCCAGACCAGTATGGGGCGCTGTAATTCTGCCACAGATATACACTATACACAGAGAAGAAGACTTTGACCATGCGCATAACAACGCAGTGATGCAGCCGACACGTGATGTGATGACATCATCGTTTCACAAAATATACGGATTGGCTGTACACACGAGACCGCAAGGGTGTCATTTTCAGTTTTATCCACTTTAGGACCCGGTTTCAAAAAAATTGCGGTTTCAATCTCCCAAAACGCCGGATCCGTGTGGACGAAACGCCAATACGTTAAAAAATGTATACGTATACAGTGTGACCACACTGTATTTGCAGTACAAACAGTAATCCACCCTGATGTGTCCTAGACAACAGTGAAGGACCGACTAATCACTGGTCAATCATCCACTGTGCTGACACTTTGCTGGTTGTGTGCTTTTTAAAATTGTATTAAAATTATAGAACAAATATATTTTAAAAAATTATTGAATTTAAAAAGTATATAAAAATAAATCAGTCCACAACCAACCCATCCAATCCAACAAAGTCATCCTTTGTGCGAATGGATTAAACTACAAAAACCATCATGTTATTGTAAGAAGATCTTTTTTACTTCAGGATTAAATTATGTCCCATTGTACACCTTCACCACAACTCTATGTCTTAAAACATCTCTAAAACCTGCTTGATAAACCTAATACTTGGGAAGTTGGTGAATATTTGCACATCAACTAAGGAAACGCTTTAAACTCAACGTGGCAGTGACATTTCGAAACACATGGTTACAAACGCAATAACAACTTGTGGGAAAAACTGTACCTCATTTGCGGTCAATTATTTGTATAATGCCTCAATTTCAGTCAGGTTTGCATGCACATGTTCATGGGAAATGGGTGAGGAAAAACAACACTCACTTTGCATTTTCCGCCAAGGACAAGCATTGAAAACGAGACAGAAACGCAATTGAATCAGCAGTCTGGAAATGGATTAAATACACTGTGACACCATTGCAAGGCTAAAGTTTGGATGATCAAAGCCCAACAAACGGACACATTTTTCCTTCCGTAAATATGCATTTGTGCACAACCTTATAACCTCACACTAAAGAAAAACATAATCCACAAAGTCTTACAGCGAAGACAGTAAACACCCCAGGCAACTAATGATATATTTGCTGTCAAATCATTGCTTACATTCTTTTGCAACTCCTCTCTAAATTATGACATTTCCAGCGAGAAAGCTGCCAGAGTTAATTCAAATTGTAAAAAAAAGAAAGAAAAAAAAGTCAACCAGCCACAGTCCCATTTCCCAAATCCAGCTAAACACAGGAGTACAGATCTTGGTTTTGGCACCATACATAGTGGTTTATTAAGTGAAGACAACGCAAACAAATAAACTCACCTAATCCTCTTTGAGGAACCCAAACAGAGATGAAAATCAGATGAAAGATTTGGCAAATCCTCACTAAAACACAGCTGATGTCTGATTCCGGTTTGCAGCGTAGTAAACTCACTCAATAAAGTAAATCAAGATATTGAACAATAAAAAGCAGTCTTGTAGCGCAAGAAAACAATAGGAGATATCATGCTGAATCAATTGTGTTTGCACATGTTGATTGAATGCTTTATATGAAGAGGCTGGCTGGTGATCACGTCAACTTCAAAGTATGAGCTTTCAGCTATAAAGCAGGAATAGCATTCATATATACCATCACCCAATCAAAAAACAAGGTCTAGATGTCAAAGGTATTTACTAATCAACCAACATCTGCCCTGAAAAATACAACACACAGCATTAGCAAAGCAAATGATGAATAAAACCAACAAGCCTAACCCTCAAGAACCCGCTCATGCTATCAAGGTCAGTTTATTTATAAAGCACATTTAAAAACAGCTAATGTATGCCGAAGACTGGTACATATAAACTAGATTAGTAAGAGAATAAAAAGAGAGAGACAAAGGAACAAATAAACATTACAAAAAATATAAAAACACCAAAATGTCTCATCCAAAAGCCAAGGAATACACATAAGTCTTCAGATGTGACTTAAAAACATGAAGGGAAGGCACAGATCTAATGTCCTGAAATATGCTGTTCAATAGTCTAGAACCAGCTACAGAAAAAGTGCGACCCCTCTTAAACTTTAAGCGAGAGCGAGATATACGAGAAGTTTATCAGAGGATCTGAGAGACCAAGAAGAGTGTTGGTAAATGAGAAGTTCAGACAAATATGATGGGACTACACTTTTTAATGCTTTATAAACTAATAGTAAAATCTTAAAGTATATCCTATACTGCATCAGTAACCAATGAAGAGACACTAGGACCAGTGAAACAGTTTCTCTCCTAGTGTAAGTCAGACTCGTGGCTGTATACTGAACCAACGATGCGTAATTAAGACCAATGTAAAGTGGATTGCAATAGTCAAGACTGGAAGAGATGAAGGCATGAACCAAGACTTTAATTCATCTTCGAAATACAAAGATATGCTAAATGAAACCAAGAGCTTTCTTTCCCTCCATGGAAAGTCCATTCCACCAAAACTATGACGCTTCAAAATAAAAAATTTCAACAAACACCAAAGTTACAGACTCACAATTCATTTTTAATATTTTATATTCCCGTTTCAGAGGATTATTATAAATTTCTCAGTACATTCATTAACACTGGAAAAGAGCAGGAATGAAAAGTGCGCAATACATTTGCTGCCATAATTCATTGCTATACCTTAAAGTTAGTGCTAAATTAAATAAAACATTAAAATAGGCAAAGACAATTTTAAGAACACCATTTATTTGAAAGTCTAAATTTAGCTCTAATTTCTTTAAAAAACAAACAAATAAAAAACTGACACCATTTTTTGAATGGTAGTGAGTGCGTGTATAAAAATGTGGGCAACCACTTACAATACTACAGTACCAGCATTACATAACTGCAAATAGGAAATAACACAGAAACAGTAAATATTCCACATAAAGCCTTTCAACAAATCAACAGAGTGAACGTGCATGCAGAGCCCACTACACATTACTAGTAAGTGCCTCCATCCAGACACCTGCATTCCCACAGTGCTCTACTGCAAACTGTTCATTACACACAGTCTTCCTTTCAGCAGACACCAGAGACCCAAAGCGCTGTCCCCAAGACTCCTGTAAAAGAGACGCTGGCACTGGACCAGTTCTCACACACACACAAACTCACGATTGCCAAGCGGACCGCTCCCGGGCACGATTTGAGAAGTGCACATGCATACATCGAGCACAAACATATTTTCTTTCTCTCCCACAAGCTTGCTCTCTTCTTTCTCTCCCTCTCTCAGGCACAGACACCTAGTAAGACAGGCCGTAAACTGGTGCCCACTGCTAAAGCAATCACAAGACAAGGGCAGTTTATCTGAAACCAAGCTGCAACATCTCTATGGGCCTTAAAAAAACAGAAGAATCACTTTTGAAATGCTCGTAAATAGTCCACGCACACTCTAATAAAGTTCACACACACACAAACATTAAGTAGCAACTTGGGTATCGTGGCCAATAAAAATTCTTTTTGATTCCTTTTTCATGTTTACATATCATAGAGGGGAAATGTACTCTCGTGCCTAACACCCAAGTTCATCTGCTGTGCTAACCCAGGTGTTGCATTACCAGTCAGTCTGGGTAGATAAAATAACTGTCCTTGGCAAGCAACGGCCCAGCTCAAGACAGTCATAGCAAAACACAGCTGCTGCTTGTTGCTCTAGCAGCTTTCCTCTTTTTCCTATCGCACATTCAAAGCAGGAACACTCCTTTATGTCGGCCAATTAGTGGCCTCAGAGTCAAGGTTCTTTTTATCTTTCAAAGTACACAATGCAAGAGAGAGATTCAAAGTTCACACGCTTTCTTAGGTCATTTCCCGCTTCATCATGGGTGGCGAGAGAGGGTGCCAATCTTCAAAATCAATTAGAAAATTTTTTACCTGTACACTAACCACAAAAGTACGACAAAAGGAAGAGACGACCAACTAGTCCATCAGAGACTAGTCAGTTAGGTCTATTAATATATCTAGATTTTACTCAACTTTTTTGATGGCTAGACGATGAATACAGAACATATCACAACTTACCCAAGAGCATTTTAGCAAGGAATTTTCAGATATTAAAATTCTAGTGGATACAATAAAGTGATAGTTATTTTGATTCATAGTTATGGGCAATTAATGGTAAATACTGAAATTAAAATAATGACATTTTCAAAAATCATCTTAAATGCTTCAAGTAAGCTTAGGAATCAAAATATAAGTATGGCATGGGTATTCAAAATGTCTTCATTCAGTCTGCTAAAGATTACCAAATTAATAACACTTAAATTTAGTGTTGTTCATATTAACATAGCAAGATGACTGCAAAGACTGCACAAAAAAAATCTAATTTAGATAAAAATGTGTTTATAAAGTAAAAATGACAATAATACATAACAATAGTATTGATATGGCATCGACATATCATGCATCCCTGACTTTTGCATTTGTAAAAAAAAAAAAAAAAAACAAGGTCAAGTTTAACACTAATGGAGACACAGGTCTTATGCCTCTTATGAATAAAAAAAGGAAATGTGCCCCATGTACCACAAAGAGGAATTCCCACCTACCCTCTTATCTCAAAGGATACCAGATAGAGTGGTCAGGATGGGATGCAAACCACTGACCTCTGTATTTATGGATCCTCTTTAAATCAGGGAGTGACCCCAGATCAAACACAGTGGTCACACTCATCCTCCCTATAATCTATCAGAGCTCCTTCCTCTCTAATGGAGAATACAAGTTTTGCCAATATACAGAACATTTTAATTTCAAAAGTAATAAAATAATAAAACAAGGTTTGGCATATGGCCGCTTCACAGAAGCATATAAAGTAAAAGAATCGATGCCCAGTGTCTTTTAGGTGAGCACTTTAAGTTGAAAAAAAAAGATGGAGATGGATGGTAATAGTAGGCGTGAATGGGATCAAAGTGTTCAGTATTAATGAAGTGGAGTTCATTCATTCACTCACTCTCAGTGAATTGGTTTGGCTGCATAGACAGTGTCCTCCTCACCCTGTCATTTCAGAGCTGTTCAGACCTCTGTCTACTCCTCCCACACTGAAACATTCCTGCCTCAGACACTTCAATGCCCTATCAAAATAGCTCCTTATATACATAATACATGAGTCTCTGGACACACTGAAAAAAACCCACATCCATTCAAAACCCACACTCTCCAAACAATCAATCAATAACAGCCAGAGAAAACTTCTCCAAGATTACATCAACAGCCTTTAGAGTGAAGACAAAAGCTGTAGGAAAACTAAACAAACTGGAGTTACAACTCTGATGGTCTCTCAATGAAAAAATTAAAAAGTCCTATCAATAACACAGGCTGAGAAAAAAAAGATTCAAATGTTTAGTTGTTGAAGTTGAAAGCAAGACATCTATTTTTTATGGGTCTGAATGGTCAGACAAGAGTGATTTTTACTCTAACACCCCGAATAAGAATTACATAATTAAAAAGGAATAGTTTTTTTTTATTAAATACGCAATAAAAAATAATCTGTAAACATATTCACCCTCATGTCAATCCAAAACTGGAAGCTTTTGAGCTCAAGAAAAGCAAGAACATGACATTTGAATATATGTGAATGATATTTGCTTGACTTACTTCAAAAAATGTTTTTTGTTTTTGACCCGTATACCCTTGTATCCTAATAAAGGCGCTGATTGTTACACCAACATTTTTAATCCCAGTGACGTCACAATGCTTGATTCCAAAGCAAAAACTACGAGCCTAACTAACAGAGTTCAAATATTATTAAAGACAAGTGAACACTCTGTAATAACATAAAAACCGATACAAAATTGTATAAACAGTGCTTTAAGTTGTATCAGTAGTATTCAGGTACAGAAATTGAATGTTAAAAGTTCATTAAGATTTAACATTGCAGACCCTCAACTGAAAACTAACTCTTCAATCATAGCAGTTTCTTTTGCTCCGTTTAGTCAGAAGACAAACGGAAAACAAAGAGGGTTATCAGGATGGTCTGGACCCTGGAGAGAGGGGGCCGTCAGAAAAACAGAAATGAAAAACATTCTGGTGTGAATGCAGTAAGGGCCCTTCTCGTCTCTCTCTGTGAATGTGAGACCGTATCAGAGGAGAGGGGGAAGGAGATCACAGTGCCAAAAAAACAAAGGTTGAACCGAGAACAAGCACCAAACCACCCCACATAGTCATCCAACAAACACCAACACAGACACACTTCTGAGAGCGCAGTGGGGCCCCTGGTCTCCCTTCCCCATTCCCCTTGGGATAGGGTAGGGTGTGTGAAGACCTCCCTATTGAAGACTCTGTGATAAGGCCCGATGTCCCATCCCAGGTCGACCCTGTAGGAACTCACTGAAAGAACCTTTTGAGCGCCGCACAAAGGCCAGTTCCCATGAAGCTTCTATTCTTCCCTACGTGTGTGTGAGAGAAAGAGCCCAAACTGATTAAATAAGGCCGGTTAATTACAGCTCCTGGTAAATAAAGGCACTACAGAAGGCAGGCTCTTCTCCAAGAGAAAGGGTGGGGGGGGTGGGTTGCCTCTGGGAGATTGTGAATGAAAGACCTCTTCTCAAAAGCATCCACACAGCAGACTTTCTAACTAGGTCGTTCAATAACAGGCTCATCCTGGTCGTGCAATGAGAAGCCCTCTTAGTGAAGTTTCGAGTGAATGAAAAATACGCCACAATGGCTTCGCCGAGGTTTACTTTACCATGGTGATACCCGGCGAAAGGACTGCTGGGGTGGCCTTTTTTCCTCCTCACCGAAAGCCCAATTAAAGCATATAAATGTTTTGCTGCGATGGATGGTGAGGAATGCTCCCTTTAAATTGCTAACTTGAGTCTGGGAGTGGTTTCAACGGGACACTGAAGATCAGTAAGGGGACAAAAGGACGGGGACAATAGAGTGAAACAAAGCAAAAAAGATATGGGGAAAAAAACAGGGCAACATGTGTACAGAGAAGCCGAAAGAGCGACACTTCTGCTGCCGACGTCACTAATTGGAATCAAACAGCTGGAGGAGGAAAGCAGGCATCGCTTTTAACTCAATGACTGCTAGTGCAACAGAACCACTTTAGAACTCTAAAAAAGTGGCATTAGACCATGAATTGACGTAAACACAAAAGCAACACAACAGAACTCTACAACTGTCCTAATATAAATTGTATCCTCAAATTATAAGTCGCTTTGGATAAAAGCGTCTGCTAAATGAATAAAAAAAAAAGTAAATGTAAAATATAATAATGAAGATTGTAAAATGCCATGTGGTGTGATTAATAAATGACTTATGAATATTTATGATTACATTTGCATGTATTAAAGATATTAAACAATTTTTATTTTACATTGAAATATGAATATAAAAAGTACAGTTCAAAGTTCTCTTCTTTCTTTTTTTAAATAGCTCATTTATATACACTACATTTGAAAAGTTTGGAGTCAGCAAGGTTTTTTATTATTATCAATAATTGTATTCAGCAAGATTCAGAAAGTGACAGTAAAAATATTAATGTTACAAAAGATTACTATTCACAACAATGATAATATACAAATGTCTTTGAGCAGTAATTCAGCACGAGCTGAAATTTGAGCTTTGCATCACACTAATAAATTCTTAAGTAATTTTGAAGTGAAATAAATTCATAAAAATAATGTTTTACTGTCTTTCTAAAAAATATATAAACAGGATTGGTGAGCATAACAGACTTATTTCAAAAACATGAAGTCTTACTTTTGAATGGTAGCATTCAACTAATTTCACTGACAGTATTGTTTCATAACAGGTAATTATTATAAATTAATTGTAAACATTTGAACTAAATAACAAAAAAGTACTGGTACAGTTTGTTTTTTTGTTTTTTTACTTGTTTTTGGAAAAGATGCCTAAAACACATGAACACAATCATTCCATGGTATTATTTAAAGTACCAGGCAAATAGCACATGAATATCATGACATATCAAATTACTTGAGTAATACCTTCTGTCTGTCTAATCTACTGTACAATGGTACTGCCACAGTACTTTTTTTTTTTGCAAGGCCCAATGTTGAGTCATCAAAATAATCCTCAACCAATTTCAAAGAAAACTAATTATACAAAATCCTCAGAAGCTAATGGCAGGTCGGGTTTTTCTGATCAAGACCAGGGGCTGTTCCCCCCAGACGAGCGTGTGCATTTAAGCAGGGAACAGTTCCAAAGGTCACAGTCACAGAGTAGTGGACAGTCAACAAAACAAATACTCCAGAGGTAATTAAGCATGGCCAAAAATCCTTGGCCTCACGGACAACCTAATGTTATACACTCATCCACTGTAACTGAACTAGCTAAAGAACTTGTAGATGTGTGAACAGTTCTGTAAGTGAGGCGGGGGTGGCTCATCATATTGGTCTTCTTTTGAAGGAGCCCCAGTGGCCGTGAGCTGATGGACAGACTGTCGTTAACTGGATGGGTCATTTCCCATGGCTCTATCTCAATGGGCTATTTCATCAGAGATCACCCCACCCAGAGACTATAAAATATCCTTCAAACCACAACTAATCTCCATTGATGAATTCAGCACAAAGACTGATTCCTTCCTAGACTGGTCTGTTGAGGAAAAATCTAAATGTCACTTTGTGATATGAAGATGCCAGGATTGAATTATAGAAGCCAGTCCTTAAAATCTCTTTGACTTTTTCCTATGGAACACAAAGTAGTTTCTTTTTTTGGGGGGGAGGGAGGTGCAATGAAAATTAATGGGGTCCAATATTGTTTTGGATCACACTAACTTTTATTACATGGACAAAAACATCAAAATATGTTATTTGTGTGTTCCACAGAGGAAAGAAAGTCATACATGTTTGAAATGAGTGAGTAAAAGACAAAATGTCAATCTTTGGTTTACATTTACACATTTAGCAGACGCTTTTATCCGAAGCGACTTACATTGCATTCAAGATACACATTATAATCAGTTCTTGCTTTCCCTGGGAATCGAACCAGTGATCTTGGTGTTGCAAGCAACTCACTCTACTGTACTGGAGTAACAGGAAGGCCTGTATCCCTTTAAATATCAGGCGCACCTAAAGGTTATGTTCCTATGATCACAGCACAATTTTCACTACAATCTTATCACATTGACAATCAGCTATTAGATTTTATGCTGATAACATTCACTGATGTGGGAGGTCAGCACACTGTAAAAAAGGCATGGCAAGCACCAGCCAAGTCTGCATAATCAATCCTCTAACCTGTCTCTATTACTTTTTACACACACTGATTCAGAATTACCATCATTTATAAAATTAGGAGGCCTCAGTTCAAATAGCCTCAACTTAAACCCCAGCCACCAGTCTGATGGACAAACAGAGAGCTCAGATGAGCCTGACGAGAAACACTGCAAATAAAAAAGCAAATATACACAAGCTGATATGTTATTTACACTACCAAGTACACTTAACAGGTTGTAGCAAGCATTTATGTAAGATAGTTTGCTATGAGAAAATTATTACAGAAATTTTGCATTAATACAGCTTTCCTGTGGCTCAAACAGTAGAGCACTGGCGCTTGCAACGTCAAGGGTTCAATCCCAGGGAAAGCAAGAAAAAGTCAAAGTGTTCCTTGAATGCAATGCAAGTCGCTTTGGATAAAAGTGTCTGCCAAATGCGTAAATGTTATAAACACTGACAAATATAATTTGTATATATACACATACATATATAATCCTAAAAAGAGCGTCATTTTGATGTGTAATAAACAAAATAAATATCATACATTAACAAAGATACATCAAACTAGGGTGGGTCTTAAATAAAAGCTTGGATGCAGGTGTAACAGTTTGCAGAAACATGAGGTCAGATGTTTTTTATGGGCACAAAAATATTTCACCAGGAAGCAAATAGTCTAGTTTGTGGGAAATGACTAACTAATTAAATTGCATGGGAAGAAAATTTGATCTCAACAACAGATATTCGGTGTAGGATGCCAATTTGTAAACGTGCCTGCATGAGTAATTCATTCATTTGATTTACAACCAACTATAAGTCCAAAGGGAGCAGAGAGAGGGGGGAAAGTGTGTGTGAGAGAGAGATTATTAACATCTGAGTGTGACAAAGAAAAAAGGAGGAGCTAGGACAGCGGTATAGCATGCCACAGATGAAAGGCCATTTGGGACTGGCCCCCAACTGCCCACCTCTGTGCGCGCTCCCTCTGAAGTGCGCGCGTTCGCACATCACAGCTCCACAACAAATGTGCCATTTGTTTCGAAAACGCGCTTTTAATTGGTTTTCGTAATTCATTGTGACGGCCAAGGGATACGTTTATGCGTTATAATATCCGTATTTCGAGCTTGAAACTTTACAATAGAGGGTTATAACAAACGCATAATTAGAGTGAAACTGGCACGCATTTCGCACACACTACGGCGTTACACACGTAATTTGCCTGATTTTGGTGGCGCCAAATCATTGTAGTGTCTTTACAAAAATAACACGGTTGGAAATTTTTAAATAAAGCATACGTGTTTGCAAAATAGCCAAAAAACACACAACATCCGCACTAGTACAAACAAAAATGTAGCTGTAAATGAAACAATTTTCAGTAACACGACACATTGTCTGTTTATAAAATACATATGTTAATACATTGAGTGGGTGCAGACATTTCTCATCAGGAAAATGTAAATGAAGAAAGTAAACAGCGAATCTTTCAAAAGGTAGTTTTTGCATTTATATCATATAAAGCCTTTAAATGAATGAATACACACACAAGCGTGACTGAAAACAGTCAATCCATAAACGTGAGGATTGTCAGCATGTTTGTAACTCTAAATGAACCGTCTTTACATTCTATAAACAACTGAAAGTATGCAAGTAAGCAAAAGGTAGTTATATAGAAATGCACAATAGTGTAAGCTATGACAGTGGCCAGCAAGACTCTATCCTAAATAACGTGCACTTTATTTCACACTCTCAAGTTATTAAATAGAATTAGACCAAGCCACACTCTCTAAAGATTATACATTAACAAACGTGCATTAACAGACGGAAGCTGGAGTTTTAAAGGGTTGTTTTATTACCTGCATGGTGAGAACACCCAGCTCCTGAGCAGAGAGCTTCTTCATCTGCACTGCCAAAACTTGAGCCTCTTCCAGGATCGAAAACTCACTATCCGCACCACAGAATCCACCACAAACAAACACACACAGGGCGACTAGGCTCCACTTTGTTAGCTCCGGGTTATTCCAGTACGACCGGGGTTGTGTGCTCCACGCCGCGGGAGAGAATCGAGATCCTGTCCGCGCACGACTCGCCATTATGGCTCGATGCGCTCCTGCACGGGAATAGCGAAAAACTTCCCAACTTTCCCTTTTCACTTCTCCCACTTTCCGAACTCCAGCAGGGCTACTAAGTTGCATCAAGGCATAGTTTTAAAAACTCAAACGCTGGTAAAGAGGGAAGCATTAGTTTCTTTGCCTGTTGGCGCTGAGTAAAGTGAGTGCGTGAGCGAGCGTGTGTGTGTGTGAGCCGGAGCATCACAATAGGAGTGAAAAGCAGGAGGCGCGCCATCCAAACACCGTCATGGATTCTGCCGAGCAGCTGGATTTGGATTTAATCCTGTAACGTCCAGACTGAAGTCCCATGGGCCCTTGTTTTGTTCGTTTGAAGTGTCTTCAGCATCCAAAACCTTCTATTTTGCCTTCAGATTTTTTTTAAATATTGTCTTGCACCAAGTTAAAATGGATTGAATCTTTGAAAGGTGATTCGTATGGTACGTCATAAAAGAAGATTGTAGACAAGTAATAACATTTGTATTTGGGGTCAATCTATCACTGATATTTACATTTACATTTTTACATTTACATTTACTCATTTAGCAGACGCTTTTATCCAAAGCGACTTACAATTTGAGGAATATAGAAGCAATTTGTCCAAAGGATACAAAAACACATAAGAGCGCTTACAATACAAAGTTTCAAACATTCTGAATACAAGTAGCACAAGCATGGGGAGTAGAGAAAAGGGAATTTTTTTTTATTTTTTATATATATATACTGTATATATAATGTATAATATATAACACACACAAAATTAAATATTATATATGTATATATATATATATATATATATGTATATATATATATATATATATATATATATATATGTGTGTGTGTGTATGTGTGTGTGTGTATACGATAATCTAAATTTACCTATCCAACCAAATCACCATTAAACAAAATTAGCTGTAAATAATATACAAGATGCTACAATAAACTCAATGAACATTCACACACATTGCAAATAATGCAATCTGTTACCATTACTATATAAGCCCTGAATAGAATATTATACATCAAAATTATTTATATAACATAATTTATCAAATAAATAAATATTAGTGGCATTGAACTGCAGGGGACAGTTAAGGACCCTATGACTATATATGATGAGATAAGACAAAAAGTCAGAAGTGCAGTCAATTAAAGAACATTTTGCTGAAGAATAGTTTGCAGTTTCATCAGCAGAAGCCAGCTTCAATACTTAGAAAGGAGTTGGTAGGCGGCTCCGCATACATTCACGTTTCCACAGCAATTATACCTAAGGCTTACACAATCATGAAGCTATGTCATGACTTCGGGTTCATGATTCTGATTGGTTAAGAAATTGACATGACAACAAAGCCTATGATTTAGGCATGATGTGACATTCCAGGTCTCAGAACTGCATTTCAAAACTGCATTTTTGTCAAATTGTCGAGAAAAACAAGTCATTCCGCCTCCCCAGGGGTGCCAGGTGTTCACCTCACCAATACTGATCTATAACACAGAATGCTTACACACATACACACAGTTACATAGGATACATATATTCTTCAAGGTTAAATTTGATTGAAGACTGGCTCTAAACAAGAAACTTTTCCAAAATATACTGATAACATGTTCTTTCTCTCAGTGAGAGGTTCAGACAATATTCATATTTATTCTCAATTGACTGAATATAGAAAAGTAAAGTAAATTATTTTACTTATAAGTGGTCATGTAAACAACAGGCTGAAGAGTATGGCTTGAAGAAGTCATTCAAATCATTCAATGTGTAGAAACATAAATGCTGATTATCAACGATTATAAATCATTCATAATCAAAACCATAAATTGTTCAAAATTACATGTATTGAAGCGGCAGTGGATTTCAGAATCAGATATCTTCAGAACTCAAAACAGTTTAAGATTTGATTATGTTGCATGTAAACGTAAGAATATGCTGAAATTCATATTTTCAAGAGACCGTCTTTGAAAACTCAAACAAACATAGCAACTTGAAGTCCTGTTCATAACCAATTTCCATACACTTAAAGTCAAAAAGTATAAACCTTATATTTCAATGTAAAGTACGCCTGTGAGCTATCAAAAGAGGCTTGAGGAGTTTCAAACCCAAAACAGCATGAGGGTAACACATTCAAGATGTAGCTTATAACTGGCTTCAGAATTTGCATGATTTTGCAAAACTAGCAAAATGCAGTGCACTCAGCTATGGGAGGACAGAAGCATAAGAAAATGTGTGGTTTGTGGGGGCATACTAAGATATATGCATATGTCAACCTCAGAAATGACTGGCCCCTCCAATAAGTAATGGGAAATATGTCATCTGAAAAGTGTGGTAAGAGACAGCCTATATTGAGAATGTGAGGTGAAGTCCAAGTGTGAGGGAATGAATGGTTTTGTGCATTCTGTGATTTTCTGTGTGTAATGGACTTGTGAAACACTATATTTTAATGTAATTTAAAGCTGAGATGCATAATAATGTGGTTTGACCTGTGGTTAAGAGTGGTTTAAGGCAGAACACATTCATTTTGGTCAGTTGAAGATGCTTTGGTTCTGCTGGACGTAGCCAGCAGGTTCTTTATGATGGTTCTCTCAAAATAATGCTTTATGCCCAAAATGGCAGACTGCCCTACAATTAATCTATGTGCAGTATTATTTCTATATAAAGTAGTGTCATTAAAATCTTTGCAAATGTTTTGATATTATTTTATTCAATTATGAGAGAGAGAGAGAGAGAGAGAGAGAGAGTTTAATGAGTTCTTTATTTTAACAGTTTGCTTTATTTAAGCATGGCATAGATTAGAAAACCTGGAAAAGTAAGATGGCATTAATGGAACAGATTATATAATTTAACATCATCAATGTATATATATATATATACATACAGCTGATATTATATTATATAATCTGTACTTGGACTTGTGAAACATTGTGAAACTTGTGAAATATCATGTAGTATAATATCAGCTGTATATATATATATATATATATATATATATATATATATATATATATATATATATATATATATATATATATATAGCTGATGTTAAATTATATAATCTGTTCCATTAATGCCAGCTCAGTTTTAAATATATAGAAATACACACTTTGCATTAAATTTCATGTGCCTGGTCTAAGGAGGCTTATGTTCATTGCACTCATGTAAGAAAATGTTTAAAAAGATGTATTATTGTGACATAACAGTTAGATTTATGTTTTTTTTTAAAGGAAACAAGTGTTGGCCAGTGACCAGAAACTCTTGTCTTATGTGTATAAGAGCAAATACACACATACATATACAGTGGTGTGAAAAAGAGTTTACCCCCTTCCTGATTTCTTATTAAATCTGCATGATTGTCACAATTAAATGTTTCAGATTGTCAAACTAATTTAAATATTAAATTCCTCTTTTTAAGAGGAAAATAAACTCTTTTTAATGGTTATTCCCCTCAGTAGTAATAACCATAATTTTAAAACTACATTTTGTGCTTACTTGTGTTATCTTTGATTAATATTTAAATTAGTTTGATGATCTGAAACATTTCAGTGTGACAATCATGCCAAAAAAAAAAAAAGAAATCAGAAGGGGGACTTTTTCACACCACTGAATGTATATACATTAAATATTAAGTTGAAGAGCCACATTAATATTTAAATTAAATTAAGATTCATGCAATAATTCCACAGCACAATGTAATTTTGAGTCTAATTTTTAAGAAATCCACCAATGTAAAATTGCCTTCATGTGTTCAGTTGTCTCTTGTCCCGTTGGTATTCTTGCATTTACTGATTTTGCAGTCTGAGATTAATTACCCTGAATCAAGAACCCCTCAATTGAGATCTAAAAAGGCCTTCAGTTGAGTCAAATTAAAAGCTGTCCTCTTCAATCTCGAACAAGTATGTGTCTAAACATAAGATTTCCCCCAGTTACCAATAGAGAGTTACAAGCCTTCATTGAGTTTCAGTAAATTGTCTGAAGTGCCTCACATAGATAATGAATGAGATCAGCTGAGATGGTTCCTTTTCTAATGTAGCTGTGATAATATTTGTTCCTTGGCCAGATGTGGAGTCATATTCAGCTTGCACTATATTTAACCAGTTCACTTTCATTAACACAAGTGTCAATAATCATATTAGTCCAGTCAGTTTTGTATTCATCTTCTTCCTACCTCTTCCGGATGACAGTCACTTTTCGGAAAAAGTGCAACTATGGAACATTTAAAAAATTTAAAACATCATATATAGATTAAAATAATAAATTAAGATTCAATATAATTAATTATAGTTAAATAAATTTCATTATTTAAAACTGGCTCTGTGCTAATGGTGAATGAAATCCACTGGGATGCTGCATCAGTGCCTTCTCTTGACAGGAGTTGGGTGGAGGATGAAGGGAGGAAGGGGGAAGAGGAGGAGTGAGTGCGGGTGGAGGCAGCACACACTGCTTGATCCACAGCCAGAGGAGATGAAAGGAGCATCACCACAGCCCGCAGTTTCTCCTCCTGCTGCTGCCAATGCCTGCAGAGCACAGAAACTGGAATAGATGAGCTACAAGCTTTGCATTTCGACTGTTTCATATGAAAATTTCATGATCGTAGCCAACAAGGCTGATAGATTGGAATAATGTAGCAATATAATAATGTAAATGTAAGCAGCGATATGTTGGAAATAAGTGGTATATTTACATGTCTTACAGATGTGGTGCTCTTCTTGTTTTGAGCTAGGAAGTTAAATGCCTGTGCTAGTTTATCATCTTGCCAAGTCCATGTGTGCACGCACCAGCCCAAGCTGTAATTTAGTATGTGGCCAGGATTAGGCCTAGGAACGTGCACAATACGGTATTTTTCTAGCCCCATTAAAACAGCGGGAGAGATTCCAGTCTCATTAGCAGTAACAAAAATCTGTGGCATAGTGGTCAGTATTTTTAAGCTGAAAATATAGGCTTTGGATCTTGATGCAATTGCAATTGGTAAATTTTTTCACAATTTTCAAATTTAGTCTGCTTTATTGACATGCAAAACGTTTTACATAAATGCATTTGCACACAAATATAATATTAAAACCCGGATCACATCAGGTAGAAAAATTAAAATCATTACATTCAGATCTACATGTTCTTATTCTGCTACATGCCATTTACCTGTGGGAAAATACATAATTACATAAGAATCATGTAATAGTGATTAGTAAGTAGTGGCACAGAATTTGACTCAGTGGATTATTTCATTTACATAATTCTAATTAGTCTGCAGTTCCACAAAGCCACCTGGTCAGAAGTGATAAAGGGAGAGCAAAAACAAGCATGATTTCAGACTACTGTTGTTCACCGAATACAATAAGAAAGATTTGATAGAAGTCATTTGCTCTAACTGTGCTCTAAATCAGTGGTTCTCAACAGGTTTTGCTTAAGAAGCCAGATTTTACATTAGGCATCATTGCAGACCCAACAAAGAAGCAAAATTATGTATTTGAGTAATTCTAAATAATATTATAAACAATTCATCAATTAATAAATAATCATATAATAAATAACCAATGCATAATACACTATCATTTTAGTTTATAATGTTTTAATTGGAATCATTTTGTTACTGTATCTTATATTACTTCATTTTAATGTAAGAACGTGGTGCAGCCATTTGTAACTTCCAGTGTGTTCAGCTTCCAGTTATTTTAGCTGAACACAAACAGTCCATTGTACTGCTTCATATTGCAAACAGTTATTTCTCATCCTATTATTTAGTTTGTAGCACAAGTAGTTTTACGGTTTGCTGAACTTTGGTATACTTCTAGTTATTTACCTTCTGCAGCTAATGACTTGGAAGTCCCATACATTCACAAAAATAAATAAATAAATAAATAAATAGCTTACTATAACATATTTACTTTGATTGTCCCATTACAGTAATACCTCGCTACTTCGGGGTTCAAGTTTCGTGGCTTCAGTATGTCGCGGATTTTTCAAAAATATGATTTGAAAAATAAAAATTAAAAAATACTGCCATATCGGCAGCCGTATTGCGGAAAGCAGCGTTGTTTCATCGTGATGCGAGAGAAATGGTTTCCCAGGATGCCAGACAAAGAGAGAAACTCTCTCAGAGGCTTTGTACACACCCACGGCACTCAGACAAGTCATGTGATTGGTTCCCGGCGCGAGATCAACGAATGAGAGCACGAGTGGATGTATCCCATGAGCTGATTGGCTGATCCTACGTTCCGGTCCACATTAACCGCAATAAACGAGGGATCACTGTATACTAATTTTACGAGACGTTGCATTTACATGTCAACTAACTCTCATTAAAGTATTATTAGATTATTAGTAGACTGTCTACTAACATTTGTCTACAACTGCTAACATTTTATTTTGATGGTTCCCAAACACACATTCTACTGACTATAAGTAACTTTGCAACTCATCACTCTCGTCAACTAATAGTAATAGTACCCCTACCCGTCATCTTTACTAATAGTCTGAGAGTTAGTTGACATTTAGGTGCAAAGTTACTTATAGTTAACAGAATGTCTGGCCATCCAAATAAAGTGTAACCTTCTTACGCATTGCAAAAATAGTTTAGTTCTGTCACTCTAATTTAATCAATGAATCGTGACAGCCCTAAAATAGTGTTTTTGTTTTGTGTGGCACAATCATAACAGCTCTGCTGCGATTTTTAGTTCAAGACTGATCAGCTGTGAATCATTGCTCTAAAGAAGCATGTCATTAGAGTGGTTGAGATATATATCATATAACACTAAAAGCTTGAGGATCACTGTTTCTTCATTTTCACTAGTCTCTTCTTTTGGTTCCCGCTGAGCAACAGAAGACAGAATGTGTTTGGGTTTTAGTTCAGCTCTGAACATATCTCTGGCACCTTAAATAATGGACTAAACAATTAAGAGAACGAAGGTGACCTCTGACCCCACAAAGGGCCACATTCATGGCCTTTTTTTGAAACAGGTTGTCCTCACTTGTGGATCAGTAATCCCACTTGTGTCCACTCTAGTGTATGAGAAGATCTGATGACATGAAAGGAACCTGCAGAAAACAAGATGTTTCCTTTAGCTTTTAGCAGTTTATGATATTACAGAAATGGTCTCTCTTAAATATACAACAAGCATGACAAACTTCCAGCAACAAGCAATTTGTTTGTGACAAAAATCAGATTTAGTCAGAAGATATTTAATATTTAATGGACAAATGAGATTTCGCAGTGCGCATGGCTATTGTGTGCAATTCAATCAACACAATGCAGTGTTGCAGCTGGTCATGAAAATTAATCACTGCTGGATTGATCGAGAGATTGTGAGCATAAACTATAAGGGACTGAAGGTTCATCCTGAAGATGCAAAAGTACATAAGAGTTTCACTATACAAAGTTTCAAACATTGCAAGGATTTTGCATTCCGGATGAAGGCAGGGAGATCATTCCACCAGCAAGGAACAGTGAACAAGAATGTTCTTGAGAGTGATTTTGTGCTTCTCTGTGATAGCACTACGAGTCGTCGCTCATTATCCACTCTGGTAGGTGTAAAGATTTGTATGTGTTAGCTTTATTTCCCACTTCAAGAATCCGAAGTGTGCATCTGATCAAAACATTGAAACGAGTTAGCATTTTAGCATTTCTGGTTCCATCATCCTGACGTCAATGTTTTTCATGAATGGGTTTTTGGTAAAAATAAATACATTTAAAAAAACTTTAAAGAACTTAACACAAGCTTTTCACATTTTATTCTATGTCATAAAATACACCAGTAATGGACTTTTACGGTACTTGTCTTGGCAGCTAAAACGCGGTAGCTATAATGTGGCTAACTGGGACTACAGAGGCTGTTGGCGACATTAAACATCATCACGCAAAATGCAAAAATTCATAATAATTGATTTCATTTATGAAGATTATCATGTTCAACAAAATGGCTTAGAATCATAAATGTTTGTTGGTTAAAGAGCTTTATTTATTTACTTTCAAGGGAGCCAGAGTGATGCTTGAGGTTGTCCCACAAAAATACTGAAGCAATGCAACTGATGGCTTGAGTCATATGATAAAGGCAACATGACAGTTGAAGTGCATACAGATTTTATTCTATATGCATCCAGAAATCATATAGAACATACTTTTTTTTAAAGTTCATATTTGACAGTATGCAAGTTTGGATGCAGCATTAGTCTTGGAGGAGCCATGGACCTCACCTCAAAGAAGGAACTCTGGGAGTAGCCACTATCAGTTTTTAATTTGAGTCTGCCGCAAAACTAGACTTAAATAATGAACAGATGGATGTGATTCCAGCAGGCATCATTAAAACATTCTCGTAGCCTGAACTTTCTGTGAGCCAAACAGCCTAGGAAAAATAACCAAGCCTTTCCATAGAGTTTTGCACCCAAAAATAAATGGTACCACGGCTCTCTATTATGTTTTATACTCTTTTTAATGTCGGTTTAAGAGGGATTTTTGAGGCAATTCAAACCTACCCGTGTTGCCATGACAACCTTATTCCTGGCTTTTTACAGACGAGTGAAACTGAATCTGGTTCTCCACTTTTCTCCACCCCCCCACCCCCCCTCAACTCCTCACCCCAAACTATTTCAACATCAGAGCAGTATAGTGAGCTTTGAGGACTAAGCCGATTCCCAGATGAAGCTATTTTCTATTTCTGGTTGTGCTGAGGGCCGAAACATTAGCAAGCAAAAGCAAAACAGCATATTCAAAGATATTTTCATTAGATATTTTGGTTTAAGCAGAACTTCAGTAGTTCTGCTAAAGCTGATCGTAATTCCAAAATTATGAAGATGATGGTCTGGTTCTGAATTTCAACTGGAAATATGATAATGAAATCGAGTTCTACAGAACACAACAAAAATCTCATTAATTTTCTTCATAGAGAAATATATTTGAGATAACATATAAACCCACAGATCTACCTTGAGCTCTAAGATTAAGCAATGACATATGCTTCCATAGAAGCCACAAGTCAGAGATATTTCAAAGTCATTTTTAGCAAATTATCTTTAAAACTCATAATAACACTACTCATAATCCTGAAGTGAGCAGCTCCAATAATCAAAGATCCTGAACCTTAAAGAGACACCAACAAATAAATGAGTGGCACTCATTCCCGAGACTGAATATGTGCGTAATCAATGACAAATCAATGACATTTGGTACATGTTGTTTGGTACATGACATGTTTGGCACATGACAAACATCAAATATATGAATACATGCAAACCCGAATGAGATTTCAGAGCTGTCTAACAGCTTAAATTTAGAATTTTCCTCACATACTGTTATGATTATGAGCTCTGCGCTCCCCTCCATGGCCACCAGATGGAGCTCACACTTATACTGACACTTCACTACACACTACATTTCCCAGGAACCATCACACTGCACTGATTACACATACACAGCTGAACGTATGATGACTGTTTGTCTCACCACCTGTCATCAATCTCATGTACTATAAAAGACTGCTTCACACACACACTCACCGCGAGGTCTTGACTAGCTCCGGTTGTCATTTCTAAGCGTTTATAATTCCTGTCTGTCTGTTACCAGTTTTGCCTGTTTGCCCGTTTCTGATCCTTCTCTGCCTGCCCCGACCTGTACCTGGAATATACGCTTGAGATTGTCTGCTGCCTGTCTTGACCACCGCCTGTACCACGTTTCTGCTACTGTCTACCTGCCCTGGTGACCCCTGCCTGGATTATTGACCATTCTTAATAAAGACATTGCGTTTGGATCTCTGCCTTTGAGTCCCTTTTGTTACAGAAGACCTCGCCTCCACAAGATCCAGCTGTCTTTTTTTGGATATTCATTCACAGACCAGGAGAGTCTACCAGCAACAAGATGGATGCTCTCTCACTGGAACTGTCATCCCTTTACCAGGGAGGACGCCCACTGGAGGATTACGTCTCTGAGTTTTTGGAACTCGCAAACCAAATAAGCTGGGATGATATGGCTATTAATTACTGTTTCCTGCAAGGAATGGATGAAAAGGTCCGATCATTCATTGACCTGGACTTTTGCTTTAGATCAGTCATGGACTTTTTAAATATTGTCTTGCTGCTCTGTGGATCAAACTTCATGGTTGATGAAATCAAAAGCAAGGTTAACCACCCACCAGCTCAAGCCGTATACCAGTCTGTCCCAGAGCCTGAGCCAGAGAGCTGTCAGCCAGCGCCTGTTCCTGCCATGAGCCGTGAGCCAGCGCTCACGAGCTCAGCCCCAGTGACCGAGCCAGCGCTCACGAGCCCAGCGACCGAGCCAGCGCTCACGAGCCCAGCGACCGAGCCAGCGCTCACGAGCCCAGCGACCGAGTCTATGCACCGCCGCAGAAGGCGTCGAGGAGGCCGGAAGGGAGGGAAAAGGACTTTCCCTACGCCCCCCGTGCTCCTCGCCCTGCCGGCGCCACCTGTGACTCTCGCCCTGCCGGCGCCACCTGTGACTCTCGCCCTGCCGGCGCCACCTGTGACTCTCGCCCTGCCGGCGCCACCTGTGACTCTCGCCCTGCCGGCGCCACCTGTGACTCTCGCCATGCCGGCGCCACCTGTGACTTTGCCTTTTGCCATGGCAGCTGTGAGAGCTTTTAGGCTCCACAGAGCTGCCATTCCTGAGCCTGCAACGACCCGTCAACCAGAGCCTGAGCCTGCAACGACCCGTCAACCAGAGCCAGAGCCTGCAACGACCCGTCAACCAGAGCCAGAGCCTGCAACGACCCGTCAACCAGAGCCAGAGCCTGCAACGACCCGTCAACCAGAGCCAGAGCCTGCAACGACCCGTCAACCAGAGCCAGAGCCTGCAACGACCCGTCAACCAGAGCCAGAGCCTGCAACGACCCGTCAACCAGAGCCAGAGCCTGCAACGACCCGTCAACCAGAGCCTGCAACGACCCGTCAACCAGAGCCTGAGCCTGCATCGACCCGCCAACCAGAGCAAGAGGTACTGTTTCCCACCCTATCCCACCCATTATCATCTCTGTCCCTATTTGTGTCTGCCAGCCCTCCTGCCCTGTCTCCGCTGGAGATCGTCAGTCCTGCACCGCTACTGCAGGTGCTCGCCTGGACGGTACCGCCGCAGGTCCTGCCGCCTCCAGCCTCAACGGCAGTCGGGGAATCCCTGACTCCGCCTCCAGCCTCAGACCCCTTCTCTCCGCCTCGGCCCGTCAACCTACCGGCTTCGTCCTGGCTCCTCCCGTCCTCGGCTTCACCCGTGACCCTCGACCTGGTAGCTCCACCGGGTTCCCTCATCCCAACGGCTCCTCCTCAGTCAGTCATCACTTCACCTCCACCACGGACTTACGGTACCCCCACTACACTCTGCACCTCCACCCCTTCGGCTCCAGTGGGCTCTTCCATCCCGACGTCGTCACCTCGGTCTTCAGTCACACCGGCTCCGCACCAGTCCTCGGGCACACTGGCTCAACCTCAGAAGGTCGTCACCACGCCTACGCCTCGGTCTCCGGAACCTACGGCTTCGATCGGGTCCTTCGGCTCGTCGGCTATGTCCTGGGACCTGACAGACCTCACAGACCCGCCAGCCTTGCCTGAACCAGCCTGGTCCGTGCCCCCGGCACCACCCTGGAACATTGAACTTTGGGCGCCGCCATGGTGGCGCACGGTGCCTTTAGCTTCCTCACGCCAGGAGGCGTTCGTAGGGGGGGGGCTCTGTTATGATTATGAGCTCTGCGCTCCCCTCCATGGCCACCAGATGGAGCTCACACTTATACTGACACTTCACTACACACTACATTTCCCAGGAACCATCACACTGCACTGATTACACATACACAGCTGAACGTATGATGACTGTTTGTCTCACCACCTGTCATCAATCTCATGTACTATAAAAGACTGCTTCACACACACACTCACCGCGAGGTCTTGACTAGCTCCGGTTGTCATTTCTAAGCGTTTATAATTCCTGTCTGTCTGTTACCAGTTTTGCCTGTTTGCCCGTTTCTGATCCTTCTCTGCCTGCCCCGACCTGTACCTGGAATATACGCTTGAGATTGTCTGCTGCCTGTCTTGACCACCGCCTGTACCACGTTTCTGCTACTGTCTACCTGCCCTGGTGACCCCTGCCTGGATTATTGACCATTCTTAATAAAGACATTGCGTTTGGATCTCTGCCTTTGAGTCCCTTTTGTTACACATACATCTACCACATGAATTAAGAAGTCTTGGAATATAGTTCATGAGTCTTATGGAGACTGTTTGTGGTACTTTTAGTTATTTTTTGAAGTTTACATTTACAGTGGTACCTCGAGATACGAAATTAATCCGTTCCAAGGCGGCCTTCGTATGAGTTTTTCGTATCTTGGAACACATTTTACATGTAAAATGGCTAATCCGTTCCAAGCCCTCCATAAACACCCCATTAAATTTCATAATAAAGCTAAATTGACCTATAAACAATGAAATAACGTAAAATGTCGAAGCTTACCTTTCGAGTGAGGCTATCTCCGAAAGTGGCGGCAGAGGAGGAGGAGGACAAACGGCAAATAACGTACGTACGTACGTACACTTAACTTTACGAAAACACATACAAAATTTAAAGTTTCGGGTGCGGAGTGGCTGAGCTAAAGCACGCCAGCACGTACGTATAGAAGATGCATGATGGGAGGGATGCTGTCCAATTAGAGAAAAGGATCTCATGGCTTGGCTAGCATCAGGAACCAATGGGAGAGCAGGAGGATGGTGGCGAGTCTACTATAACGAAGATGGAGACGTGCGGCGCGAGTTTCAAAATTGTTATGGGGCGAATCTCGGACTTTCAGAAACCTTTCGTATCTTGAAAACTTTTCGTATATAGAGCAGTAAAAAATTTCGTCTTTGCTTTCGTAACTTGGATTTTTCGTAAGTTGAGCCTTTCGTATCTTGAGGTACTACTGTACTCATTTGGCAGATGCTTTTATCCAAAGCGACTTACATTGCATTTAAGGCACACAATGACATTATAATCAGTTCTGGCTTTTCCTGTGAATTGAACCCATGACCTTGGCGTTGCAAGTGCCATGCTCAACTGTTTGAGCCCCAGCTTTGACACCTGATGGTCACCACTCACCTTCATTATATGTAAGATTGTAGGATGTACATTCTACTTATTCTGCTTATTGTGTTTTTACAAAAGTCGGTCATACAGTTATTCAGACAACATGTGGGTGAACACATTTATGAAAGCTCTGAAGATAATTTGCTCTGTAATTAAAGTTAGTGTGTGTGTGTCTCTGTGTGTGTGTGTGTGTGTGTGTATAAAGTCAACAGCGTATGTTCAAGATGTGAAAATCTTCAATTACCAACATTTGTAGTGGCTACAAAATTTCTATCTCAAAATTTCTCAAATAATGCAGTACAAAATCTGTCACATCCATTATATTGCAACTGAAAAACACAGAATTCACTTGAAGACTCAAATCATATTTATGTATTAGACGACAGGCCCTTCTCCACAGGTGTCCTGTTTTGTGAAATCTTTAAGGTGGAAAAATTCCCTCCATGACAATAATTTAAAGCTAACGTAAAATCCATCCCCATATAGGATGCTTTCCTGGAGGCTTTGCCTTTTTGCACTGGGCAGACTGCCATGAGTAAAATTAGAGTGAGTGAGACTTCAGGATACAACGTCTTTTGGACATGAAGCCTTTTGTGTCAGAGTATTTGACTCCTGAGAGAAGGTAATTGAAAGTTTTCATAGGCACATGATGTTTGAATCTCATAACTGGGTCTGTGTATTGTAAATTGAATCTATGAATGACTTGAACACAAAGTCTAAAACAGCAGTTTGATGAAATGAACCAACACAGATCTTTCCACTAATTCACTGCTGTACAGGTGGGAACAGCATTTCGTCAACTTCTGAGTCTGTAACTCAAGAGGATTGTGTTATGCAATAGTATATGGATTATTCTGTAAAAGAAAGGAGAGTATAGAAAGACACACTGAACCAGGTCATGAAAACTGGCCCCAGATCTGGCCCCTCCTTTTAGCCTGGAGGAAGAGGCCTTAGAATTTAGAAAGAATTTTGGGCTGAGTGGAAACATACGTGTATATAGGAGAAACAGAAAGAGAGGTAGGAGACTGGGGAAGAGAAGGAGAAAGAGGGAAATTGGCAATGACAGTAAGAAAGAACACAGAATATAATAGAAAGAAGAAGAAAAAAACAATAAAAATGAAAAGAAAGGGGATTGAGTGTGTGCATTCCAGATTACTCATGAACCCCAAAAGCACATGGAAGACATTAGAGAGCATTATGTTGTTTTTACCCTCTAGAAGACTGCAAGAATGGATGGACTGATGAAGAATACATATGCAGGGTTCATTTTCTACTTAAAAAAACTCTTCATCACGTATCACTAGCCAAATAAACTGACAGTAATGCCACGAGAAAAAGCACCCTCATTAGACTCATTATCCTGTTTCTCCCAGATTAAACAGCTCGTCTCATTATGCCTTCCTTCTCCGTTGCGCTGCCAAATTGCAGTAATCAAGCTGTATTGTGTTCACGAGAGCTTCTTAAAGCACAAATGTTGTAGGGAAACCTCTCATGTCATACCTGATTCAGTTGTCTGTAATGGAGAACCACCGATCCACCTAAATCTGTTCCAGTGAAACCTTGACTGTATTATCTGTGCAAGCTTATTAAAACGAGAGTTTGGTGTCTTTAGATTTCTTGCAGAATTTCCACCTCACAGACTTGAATGATATCCAAAGTTCCAAGGTCAGCCATATTGCCTGTCAATTTTTACTATTTATTTCTATAAAATACTTAATTTACCAATACAGTAATCCCTCGCCACTTCGCGGTTCATGTTTTGCGGCCTCGGCGCATGGCGGATTGTTCAAAAATATTTATAAAAAAATTAAAATTCAAAAATATTGCAATATCGGCAGCTATATTGCGGAAAGAGGCGCTGTTTTATTGTGATGCGCGAGAGAAACGGTTTCCCAGGATGCCAGACAAAGAGAGAAACTCTCTCAGAGGCTTTGTACACACCCATAGGCACCCAGACAAGACACGTGATTGGTTCCCGGCGCGACATCGACAAATGAGAGCACGAGTGGATGTATCCCGTGAGCGGATTGGCTGATCCGGATTTTCACCTATCGTGGGGAGTTCCGGTCCACATCAACCGCAATAAACAAGGGATCACTGTAATTTGGTATGTCAAAAATGTGGTAAATGTGATAGTGACCATGTTATTTGGCGGTTGGAAAATCTCCAAACATTTCCAGTGCTGAGACCATGCTGATCAATGGTTATTAAACGATTCCAGTAGTTATTGAAAGATTCCAAACCTTTTTTACTGTAGCATGTCATGGGCATTGGGGAAAACGTCAATGATGCATAGTAGCAGTAATGCTTCTCATATTCATCCAAGTACTTTTCCTAAAATCACCATTAGGGGTGCTCTGTCCAAACAAATCAAAGGAGCATAAGAGTAGAATAGAATAGAATTTAGTGCATTTTTGGTTAAATGCCCGTGTCCACAAAATACATCTGTAACAACAATTGTTTTCGCTAACAAGTGCTAAGTAGGACTATTATAATAATATCCTACAATATAAAATAATACAATACAGTATTTGTAATTAGTAGGTTGTTTTCCCAAAAATTGGCAGAACATGTTTGAATTGCCGTCAAAGGAGAAAAGTCTTTTAGACATCTACCAGCAGGGTCTAACTTGGCCCTGTAGGTGCTGCAAATGCTTTCACCTCCATTAATTAAATCATCAATATTAATTAATGATATTCTAAAGCTATACTAAATTTGAGTTGATTGAGTTAAGATAAAATTAAGCTGATAACAGTTTAGCCGACTAAGCCTCAGTTAGATGCATACCCTGAGGTCTTAATAAAAAAGATTGGACACTCGAGGAAGCCAGAAAGCCTTCTGTCTTCTGAAGCATCTGAACTGCCTAAGATCACAGCACTCTGCTCCGGACAGTGCACTCCTTTGTCCAGGGGTCAATCAGTCGCCTCCCGCTCTGAAACAACAGTTCACACGTACCCTGACAATTGAGGATTTGTCTGTAGCAAAGAATGTGAGCGAGAAAGAGATGATGGAAGCAGATAAGAGTGAGGGCTCAGGAGAAAAAACTGTAACTTTACACCAGTATTTCATTCTCATTCTCTCTCTCTCTCTCACATCACTCTGCCTTTTAACTTGCTACAAGAGCACATCGGCTCTCAGATTTTGTCCACCTGAATGTACTTGGTTTCCTTTTACAAGACTTCACAATATTGAAGAAATATTGCATTTTTGAGCCTACATTGTGCAATTTTGGTCACAATTTTTGCATTTGAGACAACAGAGTACCACAGGGGTGATTCATTTTTGAAGGCCAAAGCCTGGAAATGAGTTAGCATTTTAGCATTTTTGGTTTATTGGTCACAAAGTCAGTAGTTCAACGGTTTTAATGGTGGAAATAAGGTCTGTGGTTAACTCAAGCGCAAGATACTTTCATTCTTTATTCTATGACATAAAATACAAAAGTATTTTGATTCTTGGGATTTTTCAAAGCTGTTACGTGTCTTGAGAAAGGTAGTTGCTAACAAGTGGCAAAATGGGACCTACAGAGGTTGTCAGGGAATATGCTGTTGTTCGTTTACAGCCTACCTTTAGCTTTTTACTTTAGCTTTTTACTTTACTTTTTTTACTAGCAATTGTATTTAAGCTTCAAAACTTGTGATAAAAGTTGTGCTCACTTGTGAAAATGATCTTGATGGACAAATTAGTAAATGTGATAAACTTTTGTTGACAAGAGCTAATGCTTTTCTATGATAACAAGCTTATGGAAAAATCCTGTTGGGTATTTGTAGAGGGAACCAATTTGATTTGATAAGACCAATTTGATCAATTCTTATTTTATCATAGGCCAAAATTGCTGGCTTTTGGTTGCTTATTGTGACGTGCTCATCAAATGGCCGATTCATCACCTTTGTGTTAAAGTTGAAAATTTTGAGTCACAGTCTTGCAGTGTGATTAAAGAACCAATAGGAACACAGCAAAACACACATTTGAAATGGTACCACACAAACCTAGGAAAGTAATAAAAACAACCATTTCAGCTCTGCACGTCAGTGAGGATATCTCAAGCGAAGGCTGGAATATCTTTCATGACTTTTAAAATCAAAACCAAATTTTTAAACACTAGGCATCATATACTTGCTGACTTTATAATTGGTTACAGAAAAAAACATAATATGAACTATCATGCTTTATAGACTAAACAACTAAGAATCACACACAGTGTAAAATTAAAGTTCTTAATTTAATTTCCATGAAATTGGAATAAGATCAGTATGGTGGAGGCAAAACATAACTTGATTAATTCATTGCTAGGAATGTCTTTGTACTTTTTGGTTTTCTGTTGTTGCTCTTTCATATTTGTGAAGAGATGCCTACTCTGCCAAACAGACAAATAGAAACAATTTAATATTGCTTTCATTAATATGACTTACCCTTTCCCATATGTCATATCTCATGTGAAAGTACAGACAAACACTCAAATTCACTATTCGCACACACTATTCTACACAAGTTTAAAGGAGCTATACAAAAAGCCCATGAACATTTTAAGTGGGTTAATGATGTTCCTCTAAAGTAGGCCCTTGAGGCACAGCTCTTATTTGTGGAGACTGATCAACTGATCGTCTTCAGGTTAGCTGTCACATGTTGACTTTCCATGGCTTAACCACAGTAACTTGAAAGGAATGGAGAGCTGATGTAATAATTAATGCAAATCAAGCCAGCTTTTAACAGAGACCATGTTGTACCAACCAAAAGACATGGCACTTCTCCTCAAAGAAAGAGGATCTTCATTTTATTTCAAATCTTGCGCTTCTTCCTAGAGGCTACTTTGCTTTACAAAGATAACTTTTACAATTACAAGATACATTTACTTGAGTTTCATTGCAGTGTATTTTGATTTTTGTTTGCAATTTGTATTTTATTTGCACATATTTTATAGGGATAGTCTACCCATGTCATTTACTTATCATTATGCCACTATAATCTGTATGACTTTATTTCTTTTGTGAATCACAAAGGAAGACAATTAGTCATTGGGGTCCAAAAAACATTGTTTAATTGTATCTGGGAGAAACACATAAGACATAAGTGTGATCAGATCCCATTTCATCTGTAGTATTTGTTAGCACTGTGTTAATGTTTTCACTTAATCTCATAATCATGTTTACTCATAACAGAAGGATTTGCTGTTTGTAAAAACAAGAGAAGCTAAACTAAATGGAGACTGAAAGGATTATTTTGAATGCACACGACAGGACTGCCAAGTTACAGTTTGGGGCTCATCAATATTTTAGGGCTTCATCTATATTTCATTTGGGTGGGGTTGTGATATGACAAAGTTCCTGGACTTTACCTGGTGTGTGCGTGTGTGTTAGTTACAGCTTGGTAAGTTACAGCTTGTATCTTGTGTGGCAAATTGAGAAATAAGATAAACGTATAACATTTACCTTAATCCAACCCAGTGTTTGACTTTCTGACTAAATATGAATAACTGAGAGTGCTTAGTGTAGAACTTTCAAATTTCAAACACAACATAGGCACATCCGTATGGTACAAATTCCAGACATTTGTAGATTTCAAAAATGTAAGTACCGTAGGATATAAGAAGAGTTAACCACAATAACATACGGGCCTACTAATTGGGGTATTGGTATCATCTAATATGAGAAAGGATGGAAATTTGAATAGATAGACTTTGATAGATAGACTTTGCACTGTAAAAGATTAAACAAACAAACAGAAAAAGAATGTGTTTGTGTGTGTGAATATGTAAATTGATATTTGATATCTGAAACATATCAAGTCCTTCATATCTAAAACATATCTTATCAAGTCCTTCAGATATAGACTACACATTATTTTAAATAGTTCAATACTTTGTTTTTCTACTTGGCATCATTACATTCTTTAAGCTCATACTAAAGGTATGAGTATTAATATAGTATTAATAATATTTTGACTCAAATATTTTGAAATTGGTCATTAACAGCGGTCACAATTAACACACATTTGGTAACAAAGCCTGTTGTTTTACTGTTGTACTGTTGTTTTATCCAAAGCCAGTCATAACCAGTTGGTAACAGCGGTTACCGACCAACGAGTATGAGGCTTAGATGAACACACACACACACACTCACCCTGCTTCTGTTCTGACGCGCGCTCTGCTCAGCGCCCTTGCGGATTGAACGGCGGATTTTACAGTCCCCGAGGCCGTCGACATAACCGGATTCCACTGTATTTGTTCAAATGGCTTTTAAGACTTGAATAGCTGTAGCAATGTTCTAGACCAGTGGTCCCCAACCCCCGGTCCGCGGATGAAATGGTACCGGTGAGGAGGTGTGTTTAAACAATCTCGTGTGCACCAACCCCGTCCCCCACCCCCCGTCAACAAACTCGAGCGGCCACCGGTCCGCGGCAAAATTATCACACGTTTACCGGTCCGCGGCACAAAAAAGGTTGGGGACCACTGTTCTAGACAGACAAAAGTTTTGACGGAAGACTGTCTATTTATTTACCCAGGTGTTATGTTTTATGATTACATTTACATTGTACACATGGAACATTTTCTCCACCATCACCTTGGGATACCATCCCAAGAGATTCACTGGCTCTCGTCATGCCCAGATTCTCCCCTGGACAACCATCAACCGCACACCTGGACCACATCTGCCATTATGGTGTCTTATCCAAAGCCAGTCATAACCTTAGTCTTTCATACTAAGCCCTACTATTTGCATATCACATGGATGCCTATATTGCATTATAAGTCATTATAATCATATGTATAAGGCCTAATTATATGTATATAATACTCATAATTATGTGTAATCTAAGAAAGTGTGCTTCCCTAGTCTTGATTCCAGCATATATATGTGTTTATTTTGTCTCATAAATGGCACTGAGACATTGGATTGTTGTTGTGGATTTATACCTTCACATTGCATTCCAGAGCCAGAGACTGGATGGCCATTCCTGGGACTGTTCCAGATAAGAAACCGGAGAGTAACTGATCAAAAACATTCCCAACATCAAGCCTGTCTCCTCTGAATGCTGAATGCTCTGTGTTCAAGGTCAGTTTTTTCCCTTCTTTTTTTCCTTGTCTTTATGGGAGTAATCATAAAGTCATGTGCACTTCATTCGTTTTGGCAGACATGTTGGACTTGTTAGCCTCTTTAAAAGATTTATCCAATGCCAAGGAAAAACATTTGACATACCTTTGAAATGTGTGCAGTACTATAATGCAAAACATTCACATGAATGCGCGCACGCACGCACGCACGCACGCACACGCGCACACGCACACACACACACAATATCCTACAGTCAGTCCACACTTTCCCATCTTTAGTATATTGGTGTTAGAAAACAAACTAACACTACACTGCCCTCTTCTGGTGGCATATGTTAAATACTCTGCAATAACCCATATTTAATGTTAATAAAAAAATAAAAAATAAAATTAAACTCATTTAAAACAAAACAAACTAAATAAGACCAAACTATAATATATAAATAAATATTGGTAATGAATTACACATGTTTACATCACACATTAATAGAACCTTTGAAAAAATATTTTAATAACGTCCGCTGACATGAGATCATATCAAAATGCTATAAACAAACTACATTGAACCAAGCTGTTTCTTTAAGTGGCTTTTATAATGTCAACACTGTAAGTTCAGACGTACAATAATAATAAGACCCCGATATTGATGAAAAATAGTGTGACAAATCATATAAAAATAAAACCATTGCTCTACACATCCGTTTTTCATGCATAACATCTGTTTATGAATTGTCATGACGCATCATAAGATTGTCCAAAAGTATAGGTCACAAGCAATCATGTCTTCACAAACACTGTACCCTGCATGAAAGATAAATTCTTGATTGTCTTCAACACAGGAAAAGAGTGTCTTTGAAATAAACAGTTGCATAGCAACAAACCAAAATGAGGATGAACATGACATACAGCTGCATACTAAAAGGATCTGTTTAATCCCTGTTTCTGTGAAATGTCAAGAGGTTAAACAATCTACAAACTCAGAGAGAGAGAAGAAAGTTAACAAACATCAAATTAAGGCTGAAAAATAGCAGGAACATACAGTTTTATCGTGAGACAAACATAAAAAACTTCATTCAATCAGAGTCGCAGAGTGACACTGACCTCTAGAGGAATCTTTAGGCATTACATTCTATAGGTAGTGAGGAGTTCATTTTACAAAAGTTCTGCATAATTAAGACAAATTTCACATATGTTTTGCCAAACAGTGATGTAAAAAGTTTACAACACTTTTAGATGAAGGAAATACTATTCTGACAGTTTAAAATGTGCTCTTGGTAAGGCACATATAGAGTATACACAGAAACCTTGTGAATGTTTTCTGCTTGCCTGAATTTCACCTATATTATGAACGTGCAGGCAACATTCAATGACTAAAAATATTATATAAATAACCTGTGCTGTATCCGAAAGCTGAACAATGTTGCATATGACCATATGTGACCCGTCCTGTTTCGATACCGTCATCTGCTTATGACGTCCCACTTTGAAATCATGAAATAGTTTGAATAACACCACAGTTACAGAAGAATCTCACAGAATGCATAGTCTCCCACAAGTACACATGCCTGAGTTCTTAATAAAATGCAGGCACATATGGTGGCCATAATTAAAGCAACATATATTTTTTTCCATACTAAGGCATTGGTGATATATATTTGCAAAACGATTCCCTTAATTCTTCTTTAGGGTTAGATTTCAATGCAATAATAATGCAGGTTTAACTCATTCAATAGGTCCAAAATGCAGAGACCAAGACATTCTGAAGCCTTCCAGGAAGTTTTCAAGTCGTCGATGAAAAAAAAAAGAGAGACAAAAGTGATGATTAAACAACAGCTCTGTTGAATTTAAGGCTGTTTTGCCACAGTTTGTCATTTTGAGCCGAAAAAAGTGGCATGAGGCTTCACAGAGAATATATGAATATACAAGTTTCCTTTAAGACACATTTATAAAACAACATTAAAATATAAACTTTCGCATTTTGTTCAGGCTATTTCATATTTACAAGGAAGGAAAAAAAAAACGTAAAAAATATCTATAATTATTAATATACGGGACAAAACATCATGTATTCACAAATCGGCAGTAATGATGGAGTCACTGTACATCAGTCTGTTAGTATCAGCCAGCAATGCTGCCTGACTTGCGTCTATTTGCATGGCCTTCTGTGCCAAATGTCCAAAAACTGGCATTGTGCCACCCGGCACTGCTGTCATGGGCGTCAGAGTGACACAATGAGAAAGCAAGGGTGTGTTGGCATCATGATTGGAGCCTGTGGAGGGGATGCTGGTCACATGACCCGTGCTGGTTGAGCCACTGGCGCTGCTGGGCGACCGGCTCTTCGGTGGAGGGCAGTGCTGCACCACCTGCGGAGGGCCCTGAGATGTAGTGAAATGGGCTGTGGGGAAGGCAGCATAGCCAGGTGGGATAGGGTATCCGTTCACGGGTATAAAACGCTGGTTCTGTGGCATTGGTGCCGCCATGAAGCCCGTGATTTGTCCTGGCGAGAGGGTCTGTGGAGCTCCGTAGATGTATCCAGCGTAGCGCGGGCTGCTGAGGTTGCTGACGGGACTGGCACTCAGAGAGGTGGTCTGGGTGGTGGCGTTGCCTCCAGATGGTGTGCTGGAGCTGGCGTGGGAGGACAGACCTTCCCATGCACGTAGTCGGCTGTGTATGTCCTTAAACCTCGGCCTGCGTGCGGGACCCTCCTGCCAGCACTCTGTCATCAGCACGTACATGCGAGGAGGGCAATCCTCCGGGCAGGGCAGCAGCTGCCTCTTCCGCACCATCTCTATCACTTCCTGGTTGCTGAAACCGTAAAAGGGTTGCAGGCCGAAGCTGAAGATCTCCCACAGAACCACACCGAATGCCCAAATATCAGAGTCAGTGGTGTACTTTCCATAAACTATAGCCTCTGGTGGCATCCAGCGAATTGGGAGGAGCATTTTGGGTTGGACTCTGTAATAATCAGAGGCGTAGATTTCTCTCGACAAGCCAAGATCGGAGATCTTGACGTGAAGCTGCTCACCAACCAGGATGTTTCTTGCCGCAAGGTCTTTGTGGACGAAAAAATGGCTGGCGAGGTACTCCATCCCGGCGGCAACCTGAATGGCCAGGTGCAGGAAGTCTGCATGGTCGAGGCTAGACTTGACGGTACCGTCTTCATCGCTACTGCAGCCCACATCTGAATGGGGAGAGCGCATGATAAGGAATTCATGAAGGTCCCCTTGGGCCAGGAACTCGAAGAGCATGCAGACAGGCTGCTCCTGGGTCACGACACCCAAAAGACAAACCACATTGGGATGATGAAGTTCTGCCAGGACAGATGCTTCCTGCTGGAAGTCCCCCCAGTGTTGTGCACTTGAGATGTCCTTCAGTGTTTTTATTGCCACTAGCTGAGCATGTTCCATGCCTGGCAGGTACAGGTGACCTTTGTAGATCTTACCGAAGGTGCTCTCGCCCAACTCCTCCATGAAGCGCACTGCAGACAGAGGAAGCTCCTTGGCTTTGCTCTAGAGAAGAGATGGAAATAGAAAGGTAACTCTTTGGTGGCAAATTTGTTATTGTATTGATAGAGACGATTCGGAAATCTATATATTCTATATATATATATATATATATAGACATCTATATATTCTTTTCTTTTTCTTATTTGTACCTATATTCTTTTCTTTTTCTTATTTGTAAATATATTCTTTTCCTTTTCTTATTTTAATGAGTTGTAAAGATTGATTTATAATCAAGTTAGGGGTTTTTATTAGTTAAAGCCTGTCTTTACATTTCTGTATTTTTCCATAGATTAAGGATGAATATTGTCAGCACTTCTCACCAGATAGAACATGTTATCAGAATGTTTTGGATAGTGTCTCTGTTGATAGTTGTTCAGCATTGGAGAAGCTGTGTATCTGTGTGTGTGTGTTAATATGGTCTGTATTGGTGAGGTGATTAACTGGCACCATAAGGAGACGGAATGACTTGTTGTTCTCGACAAGATACATCACTAACCCGTCAACCATGTGATCAACGAATATATTCTGCTCTTTTGTGGAAAATTACTAGTTTTGTTTCTTTCTTTCTTAGCCAATCAGAATCATTTAACCGTCATCATTGACGTAGTTAGTAGTCTCTGTTAGAGTATAATTGCTGTAACAATGTTATTGTAAGTGGGGCGGCCTACAAACTTATTGTGAGACCTGAAGCTGGCTTCTGCTGATGAAACTGCAAAATAAACTTCATAAAAATTTCTTCTATTGACTGCACTTCTGACTCTTGGTCTTCATTCAACATATCTAGTCCTCGGGTCTTAACTGTAATTCCCCTACAGTATAATACATCCCAGGATTTTATATTATTTGTTTGTGAAATGTGTGAAGTAACCGTTTTCAACTGTTAAAGCCGTATTTTTGTCATCTTTTGCTCTGTTGATGTAAAACAAGAGGTTACAACCTCAACCATTGACCACAGAAATGCATAAAATCTCTGACTGTCATGTACATCCATGTCTAATGTTGTGTGATTGGTTTGGACAAGACTGGATCATGAAACAGGAAATATTTTTTTTTATAAAAGGTCAAATCTAAATTTAAATGAGAAATGAAAAGTGTCAAATAAAACATAGGAGCCCCTTATTTTGAATGAAGCAGCTGTTTCATGTTAGCATCAACCTTGCCAGAGGCTAAACATGTCTCATCCCTGTTTTGGATATTACTTGAGTGAGTGGTGACCTTTGTATGACCTTAGTCTGAACTTTGGCATGCAGCTGAGAGTGTAGATTAGAGGTCGAAATGTGTTACAGATACAAACAGCACTTCAGGATGTCAAAAGGTCTGATTAATACAGGAACCGAATAGATCTAGCATCATCTCTTCAAAATATTTGTTTGTAAAACTGTCACTTTAAACCAGTGACCAAGATGAAAAAGCAGGGGAAAACAATTTTCAAGCGAAAAACTCATTTCAATCTGCTTTGAATGATCCAAACGGAATGATAACAACATGATTATATTTAGATTCCTCTCCAGGCCTGGAAGAGATTGCCTCCATATGCTCATCCCTCATACATTCATCCTGTTTATGCAGCCCCCTTAACCCCACCCCATCACCCAGGAATGCACACTAATTCAAACGTTATGAAAATGCCCCACAATCGCAATGGACAAAAAGTCTAAGAATAAAAATATAAATAGGAGTGCTGATAGCATTGTTTATTTGCTCATCTGATCTGTGTTGTTTTAACATCTGATTCACTAAAGGAATTAGGCCAATCTTAAATGACTTAAACATTTATTTCCAAGCATTTAGCACCTGGATTGTGGGTGGCAAGTGAATAGTTTGCAGGTTTTTGTCCACTGAAAGGTGCATCTTCAGAGTTATTGATCTGTTAGCAGTAACATCCCACCTTTGGTTTGTAAGCCGTGAGCATGGACATCTCCACGTTCTGACCACGGACGGGTTTAGGCTGACGTGGTGCTGGTGGACGTGAGGCTTTTTGGTTATTCCGGCACACACATATGAAGAAGAACAGCAGGGCGATGGCTAACGGTATTGTCACACTTGGTACCAGGATGTACAGGATCCCCATACTGCTGCTGCCGTGCTTTGGCAAATCTGAGGACAATCAATACACAAAACAAAATAACTAAACACGATAATTATGTTTTGACAACAATAAAAATATTTGTTCTGAAGTTAAATCAGCCACAGATTATGTATGCAATAACGGCTACATTCAGAATGGAATGGCTTTCCTCTAGCTCAAACAGTAGAGCATGGCTCTTGCAACACCAAGGTCATGGGTTCGATTCCCAGGGAAAGCAAGAACTGATTAGAATGTCAATGTTTATCTTGCTTTGGATAAAAGCATCTGCCAAATGCAGAAATATAAATGTAAATGGAATATTAGCATACCGACAACTATACCATTCACTGCATACTGTAAAAAAGAATTTAAAAAACAAAGTAAAAACACTACAAAATCTTCCTCTTGATCTCATTACATGCATATTTGATCTGTAAGTAGCACCCAGTTATCATATCAGTTATTTTGCATTTCAACCAAATTTTGTGCATATTTTAATTTTTGGCAGCCCATATTGGGTCTAGTCGCATTTATTATTCTCATTACACTTGAAATGGGAGTGCAAGTCGAATGCATTGCATTGTTGTTATTGTTGACCAAAGGTGCATTCAAGTACTTTTGCTGCACACCCGGGTTCAATTGACGTTTGTTTGGATGAGATGAACGCTGTTTTCCGAACTTGGATGCGCACCCGCGAAACGGTGCATAAGAAGAGTGGTATAAAATGAGCGAAAAGGTTATGAACAGCTCAAATAAACAGACAAAAATTGAAGGAAAAATAATATTAATTTGGAATTAATACGATTTCACTCTGTTCGCACCATTTTCCTGCCTGTTTGTTGTCACAGTTACTGATTTGATTACATCGTTACATTTAGATGTGTTGCCATTATCACCTTGTTTGTCTGTGTATACTTATGTCCTGTGTTTTCAGTTCACCTTTGTCTGGTCTCATCCACATTTGGTTGTGCTTTGCTTGCACTTTGTTTGAGTTTTCCTTGCGGTTACAATTAAATACTGTGTGAACCTTTCATGTTCGTGCCTTCATATGCAGCATAACCGTGACAAAAGCAGGCGTGTGAAAGGTCAGAGGTCAAAAGTCAAAGCATTTTCTGAGGAGCAAGCGTCAATCCACACATTAGCACTCAATCTGGCTATGTTTGGAATGAAATACAAGCTTGCTATTTATTGAATACTGGATATTATTACTGTATAATGCCTAGTCTTCTTCTTTAAAAATAGTATGTGAAAGAATAGACATTATCCTATGGTATTACATATTATTATTATTGTATAAGTGTTTTAAACAGTAGTAAATTACATTGTCACATGACATAATGTTGCAGTAGCATTTAGCCATTAACTTATTTCAAGTTATTTTGCCTTTATGAATATAATTTTGTGTTTGTATATATCCTATATATTATCATTTGTAGTTTCTGGTTTGTTTGGATGATGTGAATGCTGTTTTTCCGAACTCAGGAGCACACCATGATACAGAGTCTGCAAAAAAGGGTGGTCTGGGGTACAATTCATTGCCGATATAAACAAGATCATACTAAAATCGCGGAAGTGAAGCACTGTTGATGATGTATAATTTAATAAAACCAAAGGTTCAATAACCAAAATATAAAATGCATCATTGTTACCAAGTAACAGTGGTAAACAGCTGCTGTTTTGATGATGAAACCAGAGGTTTTCAAAGTCTGAGACAGTGGGCCTCCCTTTTGACACAACCCACCCAATTCCGCCCCCCGCCCCCAAAAAATGCGTGATTGTTGGGGGGGGGGGGGGGGGGGGAATTGGGTGGGTTGTGTCAAAAGGGAGGCCCACTGTCTCAGACTTTGAAAACCTCTGGTGGGGTTGTTTGTTTTTTTTTGTTTTTTTTTCAACCAAGTGTGAAAGTATACTTATATATTATAAAATATAAAGCTGAAATATAAACATAAAACTTAACCTTAAAAACCTCCCTTATTGTTGTTATATGAAATGTTGCCTTAAGTTTAAGTTGAAGTACTAAATTGACTAAACCCAAAAAATAAAATAAAATTAAAATAAACTGTAATAAAATGATAAAAAAATATATAATTGAAATACTGCATACTGCATAAACTTGCATACTGCACAAATACTGCATACTGAATATATTTTGGAATAGTATATCAATGTGTAATGTAGTATATCAATGTGAGCAGGGCGCCTCACCGCATGGAGGAATGTCGCAGAGCTCCATGCGCACACCCTCATCTAGGGTAAAGCACCAGGGAGCGTCATGCTTGTTGCCAGGGTTGCGGCAATAGGAATGTCCCCCGTTGAGCTCTGGGTAACGCATGGCCAGGAAGGTGTGGCTGTGGGGATACTGCGAGTTCCACGGTTGACACTGTCGACCAGATTTAGTCACGCTGACTGTACCACGGTAGTCTGAACCACTGTTGTTATAACATTTGTGGCCTAAAATTGAAGAAATTAAGTGAATTAGTTTAATTTTTCAATAAAATGACAAATCTTTTTTAATAGTTACACAAAAGACTTACTTTTAATTATGGTCTCAGCTATGGGAATGCCTATTCTCATGCAGTTTGTCGCTGCTGGGCTGTCTGAAGCGGCCAGGTCTTCACAGTTGGGTAGTTTGAGACGTTTGAGAATGAGAGGGTTGGAGCGAGCGATGATGTACTCAGTCTTACACAGGTCGTTCTCCAGAATCTCACACTCGTCCTTGCATAAATCCCGTGGTTTGTCCATGCCAGAGCTGCGGTCACATGTTGGGAAGGCAAAATGACACAAGGAGGGGATAGCGAACTGGGAGCAGCGATCTGACAGATGATTGGAGGTGCCAATCATAGTAAATGCCGCTGGAAAAAACAGAAACAAGTCTTATATAAAATGGTTTCCTCCAGATTTTAAAACAGGAATGAGCTCTGTGGACTGTGAAGCTACGTAACAGTCTAGTGTATTCGATGGAAATTATATCTAGCACAAAAACAACAAAGTTCCAGTGAACTGTTGCGGTCTCGCTACAAGTGGTGTGATTCAAAAACAAATTGACTGCTCACTCTAACCACAGTGAATGCCTGTGTGTTCTTAAATGGCTACAACTGAAAACTTTCTCGTAGAAAACAAAAAACAATTCAAATTTAAAACTGAAACCAGGCTTAGCCCAGACCATATGTATATTTTAGCTTTGGAAAAAATAACCTAAAACTCTCTCTTAAAAAACTGGCAATTAATGGTATCAGATATAATACCATGGCACATATATAAAATATTACTGAATCTAGTATGGAATTATTCACGTAGCATGGAATTTACAGAGCAATTTACAGAATACCAGTACAGTATCATTATAAATGCCCCCCCCCCCCCCCCCAAAAAAAACAAGCTAGTTGACTAAAGCTGTCTTATCTAAGGCTTCAAACTGATTTAATCAGCTGCGTTTCAGTTGAAACCTGTACAATATAGTGGTTTTGAATGTTTATTTGGCCTACCTGTGATTTGGGTCTCAATCTCGCCCTGCATCTGCAGCGAGTCTACGAAAATACTCCTGTTTCCTATGAAACGAGCACACGCAATCCCTCTGTACGGCTGGCAGAAACCTTCCTCGTCAAAATCCTCTCTAAAAACAAGATAAAAATGAAATGTTCAGTTTAATTACGGTCAGTTAGTTTAGCAGGCCTTAAAATAATAGCATTGTATTTTTTTGGTAGAGGGGATTCCTATAAGGCTGTAATTCTAACTCCAAACACTAGAGGGCAATAAGCTCCACTGGATCACATAAATGCAATCCAACACAAGCAAATTTTAAAAACATATGAAAAATACATTCAAAAGGAATATAATACAGACCTGGATATATCATTTAAACCATTCAACATTTCATAAATAATAATGAAAAGATGTTTTGTTCTGTGTCTGCATGTCATACGCTGTAATTTAAACAATATGAACGAGTGGTTCTCTCAAAAGCATGTCAACCATATATACAATATGACAAAGACTGTGTCACTGCTGGACTCCAGTGATTTGCAGTGCGGTAAACCAAAACAATTTAATTTAATATGTACGATAAAATGAGCGAAAACAATGATCCGGTTATGAACAGTTCAAATAAACAGACACAATTTGAAAAATGAAAGAAAGAAAAGGGAATCAATTAAAGTAGTTTGTGGTGTTAATGAAAAGCAGGCTGTGAAAGGTCGTAGGTCAAAATCCAAAGGAGTGTCTGAGAAGCAAGTGTCAATCCACACAATAGCACTCAATCTGGCTACTCCTATGGTCTTACGTACTACTTTATAAGTGTTTTAAACAGCAGTACGTTACATTTTTGTCAGCTACCAACTTATTTTAAGATATTTTACCTTTTTGAATGAAATCTTGTGTTTATACATGTAATATTTCAAAGACACCATGATTTATTTAATTTTTCATCATGACTTTGATGAATAGCGTTCAAAAGAGCAACATTCATTTGAAATAGACTTTTTTTTGTAACAAAACTAAAATCTTTACTGCCACTTTTGACCCATTTAACGCATTCGTGCTAAATAAAAGTATTATTTTCTTAACTTAAACATGCTAACACTACAGTTCTGTTTCGTAAGAGTGAAAAGGTTTCATAAAAAAAAGTCCTGTCAAGTATCATGTAAAAAGAGTTTAATCAAAAATTAAAATACATTGACCGACACCAGAAAAGCTTCACAGTTCTCCAGCATGTGCGTCACAGGAGAATGCATTGGTAACTGTGGCCACCCACATAAAACTAAATGACAAGGAGGAACAGTTGTTGTGGAGAATTACAAACTATTTTTGCATAATATTAGTTTCTTTCTGTCTTACACATACACATGAACACACACTGGTCGTGCATGTGTTTGTGTGTATGCGTTTGTTACTAAGCGTGTGGTTTGTTTGTATAAACACAAGGAAGTCCAGGGCATTTATTTATTTATCAGTGCCAATTGGAAGTGAGCGATAATTAAAGGAAAAGTGTGAGCTGCAACACAAACTATTAATTGAGCCATGACAGTGATGTAACAAGAGCAAACTTGCACATACGCGCACACACACACACACAAACATACATGATATGCTTTTCAACATGCTCTTTAGATCCAGCACATTGTGGAATTCCTTCAGGATTCTCAAACTCTCCTGCTAAACCTATTGAATGAAGACAGGAAGGAGTGAGGAGTCTAAAAATGCTCCCCTGTGTGCTGAGTAGCAGAGAAGTCAACATGAGAAAGATGCACATTAAACATTACCAAGATGGATGTTTAATCCTTCAGGGTGTCCTATTATATAGTCAAAATCCTCCATAAACAATTATACAAAGGGGCCCAAAACTCTGGAGAACAGAGGAAAAGCCTTTTATTTGGCATCTTTCTAATTGAATACATTATTCATGTATCTATTTTTTATGAAAACGTAAAGAAGAATTCTACAGTTTCTTATTATTTAAGCAGCTCTCAAACGTACATCGCCGTGTAAGCTCATTTCCACACCACAAAATCAATAAGATACAAAGTCAAAATAATAAGATGACAAAAATGTTGAAAAATGAAGCAATAATTACAAGCACACATGAGATATTAAATCATAATTATGACATAAAAATGTTTACTTTTCATCTCATAATGACTTTATATCTTACAAGTTTTTGTCAGAAATTATTTTTATCCCATAATTATGATTTACTAAAGCATGCTTTTTTATTTGTGTAGCAGAAACGAACGCAGAAGAATGTGTTAATCTTCGAACAACATTCCAATCAACCAGTCAGATTTGAGGGACAAGTTTACAGTTTATGTCAAGTTAAGACTTACAACCAGGGCTAGGTGCTCTATATCAGTGTCATTTCACCAATCATTTCCTTTTTTAGGAATAACTTATAGGTTAACTTAGATGTGCCCAAAAGATGTGAACTCCACAAGTTCAGCCTGATAATGTTATTGCGTTATAATGTTAAATGGAGAAAACCCCCGCACATGGTCTCTGATTTTAGACCCTCCTGCATGTACATGGCTATATGCATATGAACATCTATGGTGACAAACAACAGGAGAAGATTTTTGCCTGTTGTCTTGGTCAGCTATTTCAACATCATTCCTCTTTTTGACACATGTGAAGGCGGGTCATCCAGTTAATCTGATGTGTGGATCAGATTGTGGGTCTAAATGTACAGGTCATCCAAATTAATATCCTGGACCAAACAAAGTCGTGATTTTAAACATTGAGCATGATAAAGAAGCTAATAAAGATGTCAGTGCCGCATACTACCACGGTAAAGAGAATGGATTTGTGTCATCAGTAAAAAGTCATAAAGTCATAGTTATTCTCCTCCAAAAAAAAAAAAATCTCAAATCTGCCTGGCTTAAAGCCTCTTCCATCTATTTAGCCACTGTAACTCCACCTCCATCCACTAAGGAGTCAAAAACATCTCTTTAAGACCTTTACCAAGCTTTTTTCTCGCGTGCCGTATTCCGCTCCATTTAATAAGGAGCTATTAGCAGGGAGGTCGATCAGTTGATCAGTATGGACAGCGAGATACTCTGGGATCTCAAAGCCGTGCTGTGCATAAATTTGATTTTGAAGCAGATCTTACTGCTGACGCTTGATTTTATGAACCGATTCCACTTAGTCCATTATATGATCAAGAGACTCAATGGCTTACATTAAGAAAACTAATTGTAGATAAGCTCACTTACAGATCTCCCGCGGTCATGGAAAACATGTGATTTCCAGCTCTGGAAACATCATGGAAATTATTAAGTTCTTAAATAGCAGAGTCAAACCGCTCCACAAGTCAGCATGATTTCATCAGTCTGTCAACTGATTGACTTTTGTACACTAGAATGATTGGTTCCTGACATACAACTGGAAATCTGGATTCATCTTTATGACATGTAAACTAAAGGACTGGAAAGATCATGGAAAAAGCCATGAAAATGCAACACACCTGTATTCATGATAAAACTAGTAAAATCAACTTTTTAAAGTCATAAAAAATTCATGTTTAGTTGAATTAACATACCGCATGCTAGTGCCTACTTGTTCATGTGAGGCACAAAATACTTTTCAAAGATTTGTTTTCCATGACTAAAGGATCCCTCCTACACTCTAGTGTTAGATCATCTCTCTTTAATTTTTATAGGCTGCACTGTGATGCATGCACTTAGAGTTTCTGATCTCATCCAAATTCATGTCATATTTTATGTGCTCATATAAAGATATTACGTTCACCTCTGGAGTTTCTAATACTGTGTGCCATCAAAGCAATGATGGTGCTTGCATTTAACTTCTCAATGAATGCTTATATCCATATTATGCTGTTTTGATGAAACACTTTCCAAAACATCTTAACTTTGTTGTTACAGTGAGTATGAGGACATTCCAGAGTAGGGTTTGCGTTTGTAAAATTGAGTGTTTCATTTCATTTTCACACACAAAAATCACAGAAAGGGTTCTGCAGGCCAAATGTAGGACACATAAAATCTTGTATAATAGATTATAAAGGACTAGACTTGAACTCTGCATGAAATAAGCAGTGAGAAAGAGTTTTGAAAAGAGAAGATACAATTCACAGTCAGGAATTCTCCTCAGTTTGACATGGGTCAGTGGTAATACATTTAACAATGGGGAGAATATGGATAACACTGGACTGGTTTGTCCCTGATACGGGGGGCCTGTGTTCCGTGACTGCATCTCGGGAGGAAGGGAAAGACAGCCAAGGGACTCTCATTAGGAGCCACGAAGTAAAAGAGGAAAGACTCCTCATGTTACACTACCACAATAGCAGCCTCTATTACAGAAGCAAAGGACACAACCCTGTGACCCCCGAGATTTTCCAGAAAGAGAGAATCAGGGCATGCAAACTATAGCTAAAGTCAAGGCACGTGATCTGAGCAGAGAGTAAAAAACAACAACTAAATGCTTATTTTGACTTCACTTTACTTTCACGACAGTCAGTCATATCACATCAATCTCTATAGGGCACAGCTGATTGGTTCCTTCTATATCAATAGCCAATGAGCACGCTGCTCAGCATTCAGATACTCAGTCAGCATTTACTGTAGCAGTTGCAGAGTGCTTTCAGAAACCTGCCACATTCCCCAGCTCCACCTATATAGATCTGCTACAAGTAATTCCCGTATCCTGTTTTTTGTATAGAAGCTGCATATCTTCCTTTTGCTCACAGAAGAGCGTTGCGTATGTATTGGCAGTGTCAAGGCCTGTACCTGCTAGCAATAACAAGCAGCAGCATAGCAGATCTATTCCACCAAAACCAAATATAGCCATTACCATGCCAACCAAGTTGGACACCGAACTCTCCTGACAGAAATATAACAACAACATAAACAATAATCAGCATAATCATCATCGTCATCAACAATATTAACAAAAAAGGGAGAAGTCATTTGAAAATAACTTGGAAAACTAGAAAGTCCATGCCATTGTTTCAAATTTGAATACAGTATTACTTTGGTTTACGAGTGACTTTGTATATGAGCAAATCGGTGTACGAACATGTAAAGTCAAATTGGTGTACAAACATTGTATCGGAGTGCGATAAAATTTTGTCCCTCACCCACGCGCATTTTTTTGTAGAAAAATCATAACGCTCTACATCTTCGCGCGCATTTTTACTGGAAATATCCTAACGACAGCCTCTCACAAAGCCAATCACGCCATAACTCGTTCATTCTCTCAGCGTCGCTCGGTTTGGTTGCATCATTCACCACAGTGCATACTTTTATAAGTGATTTACAGCGGTTTTACCTTGTGTTGTTAACATTAATTGTGATCGCTATTGTTCACGTAGTGAAATATATACGTACAGTACAGCATATTGACAATGGCCCCCAAGATGAGTAAGAAAGAAGGTATGAAATTCTCACTCTAAGCAGTAAAACCCTCCTCTCGTCTCCATCACGCCAGCAGCGATGCTACTAAAAGGTAAAGTGCGCGTTACAGTAAATTGTCAAGTATTTTTAGAGTTTAATTGTCAATTATTAATTAGTATTTATATGAGGTCTTAATGGTTATAATTTTAACTGTAATTAATAGGAGAAAACCCAAAAAATATTTAAAATTGGCATTTATGGTCGTGTGGAAAGAACTGAGTGATTTTTATTTATGGGGAAAATTGTTTTGGTGTACGAGAATTTTGTGTAGCTCGCTCTTGGAATGAATTAAACTCGTAAACCGAGGTATTACTGTATTTATATTTATATTTAAATTGTTAAATAGTATGTACACCTAAATTACATAAATAAATGACATAGATTTTTCTAAGTTATCAAAATTGATATCAACACACTGGAAAATGTTAATGATTTTGACTATTGAAATGGAGACCCATCAACATCTGACAGAAGCCTGATTAGCTGTGCAATTAAATGATCTATGATCTGTTCTTTATCTACCCAGAAGATTATCTGCCCCATCTCTTCACTCTGCAATGACCATGTCACTTCCCCTGAGAGTAACCCTGAGCCACAGGCTCTAGTTTCTTAATTTAAAGGTCCACGTCCACTGGGTGCAACTGCTGTCGTCGAAACAAATAATCTGGAGATTGTCGGTATGGGTGTATTATTACCCTCACAGATCATTTGCTTATACAATGTGCAGTTGAGTGATTTTCTAAACAAAAGAGGGCAGAAAGATCAAGCTGTTAGGAGCCCATTAGGACAGAAGGTGACAACATACATGATGCAAAAAAGCCCATGTTTGTTTTTCTGTTCTCAGACCCACAATGTGTACCGATCATTTAATAACAAACGGAGCTGACTAGACGAGGTGTGACAACAAGTGATTAGAGGAAGTAAACAAAGAATGAACCGCGTCAGCTGATAGTGTTGTTTATTTGCACACGTTGTCTGCATTGTTTCAGTATCCGATAAATTCAAGGAATTATGCCAACTAGGTATTGGCGCAAACACAACCACAAAAACAGTGCTGAAGACAATTTGAATGGCACAATTAGATCAGTTCTGAGTACTTTATTGTGGAGGAAAGACAAGGCTATCACAATATTTATGAAAATTTATGTTTTTCTCTGTCATTTCACATATCTTAAATGTGTAATGTACATTACCACCTAATTCAATAGGTGATAATAGCTAAATAAACTAAAAACAAAATTAAATATATTAAGTTGAAATAAAACATTCAATAATTGAAGATTATAAATTAAAGATTAAATTCAACATTTTAAAATATTTTATTTAAATAGTTAAGGCATTGTATCAGAGCTTATAGCTTTACGATATGAACTGAATACTAAAATGGCACTCTGACTTCGCACTCAGTGTGTGCGTGTTTCAATAGATTTGGTTGTGAATGCATCTGCTTGTGCAAAATTTATTAAATGGAATCCTGACACCACTGTTATTTACTTCATATGTTATTGCTCTCTGTGTGAATCTACATTTGTCTGCCAAAAAAGCAACTGAAGTTCATGCTGTAATCAGTGTTGGCACAAAGAACTGGCAAAGCACCACTAAACTGACAACATGACTCATATAATCACTAAGCAGAGTAAAGAACAACCTTTATCCAAGAAGGCTTCTCCGCCATGTTTTGATATGTGCTTGCGATTTGTCACACCTTGTGATTTACAAAGACAAAGCCTATAGATCATAATACAAACACGGCTGTTTCAATGACAAGAACATGGATGTTTAACACAGCCGGTGTGTTTTCATAGAGACTGGGGAACCTTGAGTAATTATGCATTACTCACGGCTAACTTCCAGGTGTAGGAAAACACAGGGACTTCACGTAAGACAGGGAATATCAATAAATAATCTCACTGTATACAACCGTCTTTGCTTTCCTTATGCATGACCTATTTATCTTTGTCCGTATCAACAGAACAAATCATTAAATGTTAAATATATCATTAAACTATCTTCACCGAGACATTATTTCATAACTTTAGCATATCCAAAGCTGTAAAATGCATTAAAATAGAAAGGAACTTGCGATGCAGGTAAAGGGTTATTCATCTGAAAGGGGCCCTGGGAATAAAGTTCATGCTCTCCCAATAAAAGCAAATTTACTGGCCCCATGTCCCTCTAAAAGTAATGGGAATAAGACATAACTTATGCCCTCAGTGAAAAGAAGAGAGAAAGAAAGGGTTTCTGAGCTTTCATTCATATTTACAGTTGTGTATCTAAACGTGCGCCCGCTGTAGCTCACATGGAAAAAAATCAGAAGGCTTTGGTGACTTCGTTCATGGAAAATCTCGAAGAGAGGGTGCAGGGCCGAGAGTCGAAAGAAAAAAAAAGGAAAGGTAGGAGACTGTGAGTCTCATAAATATTAGAACAAATTCCATATCATAATCATTTTAAAAGATCGCACACACATATGTACATATTATAAATATATGATATTTCACAGCCCAAAATATATTACCCTGGTTAACAGAAAAGCTAATATTTTTGTCTGAGATGACCTAATATCAGCTGGCATGTATTAACGGACCATTATAATAAAGATAAACAGGCTGTCCACTGGCAGGACGGTGTGGTCTGCTGATGTAATTGAGTAGTAGAGGTTAATGTGCCGTCATATGGGGTGCTAGGGAGGTATGCTGACCCACACTGCTTGCCCTCAGACTGGAAAAGAAGTTCTGACGAAAGGTCAAGCTCAAGTTTCAGACTGCACCTCCGCCATGGAGTATACCAGGTTAAAGGTCATATACCAAGAGACCCATATTAAAACTCCAATCTTCAGTCAATCAACACTTAGTTAAAAGAGCTCCATAACAAGCTAGAGATTTAGATCTTGACCAAGCCTGTATGTGTTCACATGGTGAGCTAGTTTTTCAGGCTACAATAAAAAAAGGCATATTTGGTCAGGTCAGCAGATGATACGTAAATATTGAATAAACGTGCTGTGAAAAGAAGCATTAACACCAAGTTAAAATGCTGATAAAATGTAATTCTAGTGATACTTACCAGACTGTAATTAATATTCACATGGAAGCCTCAGGATCAGAATAAAAAAAAAAAATCAAACAGGTAATTAAAAAGTTAAAATGTGTGATAAAGTCACATTGTGAGATACAATTCTCAATGGTTAGATATAAAACCCTAAATCATATGATATAAAGTTGTAATCACAAAATACAGCTGGAATTCTGAGAAATATTCACAATTCCTTTATTTTTTACTTTGAATTAGAAAACTGGCTTCCATAGACATATAGTGATCAGTTCTAAGGGTAATGTTTCCCATTGGATTAAACATGTCTGTAAGGGAGAAAAAAACATTGAAACACAGAACTATGAACTTCCAGTAAATCTGAGCTGCTTTTACAAGTTCCGTAACTCAATGTCCCAACTCAGAACGCTATATAAATAGCTGCTACTTACTTTCAGAACTTTACAATGAATGTCCATAACAACACACCACAGAGACAAGGTTCTGAAAGACTGAAAAAATTCACATCAAGACTGAACAGCAGAAATTTAACAAGAAACAAAGACTACAGATCAGAATTTATGAGAGCCCTTTGTTAAATCCTTGCTGAAATGGAGAGCTTTCTAAAACTGAAGCACTTGAATAGTTTTCAGATAGTCGTTACTCAAAAGAAGAACAAGGGGTCCCCCCTTTGGATGTGCTCCTTCAAACAATGCTGAGGCTTCTGGGATGTCTCCAGCACCCATAACCCATCAGCACAGCCTTGAGCGAAAAATGGTCTGGACTTTTTAAAGATCACCATTCAGCAGGTCAGTAAAAACAGAAATTGTAAAAAAAGCTGAGCATCTCTTTTTTTAAAGATAAAATGTCCCTTTTGGACAGCTGTGAGAAAGTTAAACAGGCATGATAATGCATGATGGTAATATTATTCTTTTCAATCAGGTCAAAAGGGGATGTTATAAACAACCTTGTAGAAAAGTATGGTTCGAACACCTACAATTAAAGAAGTCCATTGACATTTCGCGGGAAACCAGTAGCACAACTGCATTCTGTACATTAGGCTTTCTCATGCTAAAATCACAGCACAGAACTCATGTCTACAATACAGTAATGATATTTTGATTAGGATAACCTTAGCAGCTCTTCCAGCATGATTAATGTGCACCACATTAACTGAAAGCAGCTCATTCTCAGAAATAGCAAAGACTGTATGGGGTTGTCATTTTTCAAGTGAAAAATGTACAGCGTATTTGCACTATATATTACATGCATTTCTTAAGACTCGAACATATGACCTTGTCAATGCAAGTGTTATGCTATAACAGTTAAAGGTGAGGGGTGTTGTTTCTCTAGTGCCACCTAACGGAATTACAAAAAAAGAAACGTATTTTCAAACAACATTGCAAACATCTCTCTCACATCATGCTTCCCCCAACTCAAATGCAGCTCTAACAGGTACTTGTGAAGGCACAACAGGTAAAAATACTACATTCAAGAAAAGGTCCAACATTTTAGAAATATGTTTAGCTGTGTTGCTATGTGTCATGAGAAAGCAAAAGTATAAGCAAACACACTGTCTGAAGCGAATCTGTCTGCGTTATGCACGTTTTTTTACATGACTATTTGAGAGTGTCTACACTGGACAGATCACAGTAAACTTTCTAAACTGGAATATTTGTCTTTCTGAATGAGTGCATCATGCTGTATGGTACTGAAGCATCCATTGTAGTCTGCAAAATCACAATGCTGCGTTCACTTTGAAGTGTTCGTGATCGATATAATCTTTGAAGGTCTACATCAGGGGTGCCCAATACGTCGATCGCAAAGGTAGTGTGAGTAGATCGTATTGAAATGAACAAACTAGACGTCAGCCCATCATCTGTCCTCACTATGAAATTTGTCACTTGACTGACGTACAAAGCAGCCATTTTGGCATCTGACCTTTTCTGACACATGGGTCACCGCGCATGTGCACAATGGTATTAAGTGCTGCGAAATTCTAGCAAACTAGCGAGATCGCCTCTAATTTATTTATTTTAAACTTAAGAAAAGGTATAAAAATGAGTGGGTGAGCTGGACAAGGTAAAAAACGGATCATTTCCATACAGAGAGGGAAGTGGAGTTTTTGTATACATTTTGAACTATGTAACGCATCAGCCATGGACTAAACACCCTATGGCTCAGCTATATATATATACACTCAACTAAAGGATTATTTAGGTTTGTTTGAGCCCCTTTCGCCTTCAGAACTGCCTTAATTCTGTGGCATTGATTCAACAAGTTGCTGAAAGCATTCTTTAGAAATGTTGGCCCAAATTGATAGGATAGCATCTTACAGTTGATGGAGATTTGTGGGATGCACATCCAGGGCACGAAGCTCCCGTTCCACCACATCCCAAAGATGCTCTATTGGGTTGAGATCTGCTGACTGTGGGGGCCATTTTAGTACAGTGAACTCACTGTCATGTTCAACAAACCAATTTGAAATGATTCAAGCTTTGTGACATGGTGCATTATTCTGCTGGAAGTAGCCATCAGAGGATGGGTACATGGTGGTCATAAAGGGATGGACATGTTAAGAAACAATGCTCAGGTAGGCCGTGGCTTTTAAACGATGCCCAATTGGCACTAAGGGCCCTAAAGTGTGCCAAGAAAACATCCCCGACACCATTACACCACCACCACCACCAGGCTGCACAGTGGTAACAAGGCATGATGGATCCATGTTCTCATTCTGTTTACGCCAAATTATGACTACAAAAATGTCTCAACAGAAATCGAGACTCATCAGACCAGGCAACATTTTTCCAGTCTTCAACTGTCCAATTTTGATGAGCTTGTGCAAATTGTAGCCTCTTTTTCCTATTTGTATTAGAGATGAGTTGTAATTAGAGTTATATATACATATATATATATATACATATACATATATATATATATATATATATATATATATATATATATATATATATATATATATATATATATATATATATATATATATACACACACACATATATGTATATATAAAACCAGAAATGACTATTGTGAGATATAAAGTCACAGTTAGAAATAAAATTGTGTGAACTGTGAGGAACAAAACTGAGAATGACAGTAAATTCAGAGCTACTAAAGAGAAACCAGTGACCAATCAAATTGCTTCAAAATTTCAGGACACACAGGAAACATTGGTTGAGGAGTTATTTTCTCCCTTACATGTTTGTTGTATTCCATTAAATTCTTCCTACTTCTCAACAACACGCCAGCGTCAACAGCATCAGGCAAGAAAGAGAGAGAGAGAGAGAGAGAGAGAGGTGTGATGCTGTGACCTCTTTCCTAAAGGATGGCTGACATTTGGACAAGGACAACAGTGGCCATTGTTTTCTGCTTTCAAGGTTCAGGCCCATTCCTCATCCATGGTGTTCGATTACCTCCATTCCAGGTGGTCCCCATAAAAAAAGGCTATGTTAAAAGTGAGGGGCAGTGAAAAGGGGGAAAAAAACATATTGCATTTATTAAAAAGTCTATGAATAAGGTCTTCAGTGTGAGTAATCATGACGTGCAGCTGTGGTGAGCATCTGAGACGTACAAGACAAAACAGAGGACTGTATGTAGACGTTGCCCCTACCTGCTGTTTCAAGACCAGCTTACCTTATTCAAGGTCTTCCGTTTGCAAAAGATAAAGCAGAGCTAACCTCACATAATTGAATCAAAGCCAAATCCACCCTCATCAAACAAACAACCACCCAACAACCTCCTCAGCCATAAAGGACTCATGGGACTGCATTAGGGTCAAACTCTTAAAGGGTTAGTTCAGCCAAAGATGAAAATCTGTCATCATTTATTCACCCGTACGTTGTTCAAGACTTTCTTTCTTCTGTGGAACATGTGGAACATAAAAGATAAATTTCAACCGTTTGTGTCCATACAATAAAAGCCAATGTGGCCCAACAACTAAGCTTGAATTTGTTAGACAAAGTCACAATTGTAACATATTAAGTTGCACATACAAGTAATTTTTTATATAATAAATCACTTTTGTGAGATAAGTCACAATTATTACAAAAATTAAGTCACAATATCAAGCTGCACTTACAATGACAGTCAGTGTGGCCCAAAACAACACAGGACAGCTTTGTTTTAAAAATGTTAAAACAGATAACTTTGTTTTTTGTCAAAATGGACAAAACCAAGCTGGCTAACACCTGTAGACTGTTAATCACTTTGTAGAACGTCTCACCTCATTTATTCATTTTACTGCCTCATTGGCCAACTCTGCCAAATTTTCTATATATTGTAATCATTCCGATCACAGTTTATAATAATAGCTTTAATGAGCTCATTGTTTCTTCTTAAATGAATACATGATGTTCTAACTACATGACTTGAATTATCTTAAAACTGTACAATTCTGACATTACTTTGAAAGTCACATCTGATAACATACAAACTGTAATGTAGAACCATGCCTTGCCTATAAAGCTGCTTTGAAACAATATGTACTGTGAAATGCACTATACAAATAAATATGAATTGAATGTCAATCTCTCTTCCCTGTCTATTCATTGACCTTTTGCCCACCATACATCAATACCCCTCCCCACTTTCTCTCATATTTCCTCTCTTCCCCACTACAAGGCCAGCTCAAGACCAGCTGTGGCTAGTTCAGCTTTCAGTTTACGCATTGACGCCAGACCTCCAAACGCACCTCTGCTCTGGAGTTCATTAAAGGAAGAGTTTCATTAGAGTCCCAGCCACAACATGTCACCAGGGACACTCACCTCACACCCTCTCACCAAGATGAGACATTTTAATAATTCTCCAGGAAAAAAAAGAAGGCACATAGAGGAGAAAGAGCAAAGAAGACAGTGTACTGACCCTTTTCCTTTTGATTCAAGCTGACAGGATGACTTTCTTTCATGATGACACTAATGATTACCAACAGGCTAACATATGGCTCAAAGGGATCACTGTGCACCTCAATGCAAAACCCAAAACTAGCCGAGCTGCCGCCTGTACGAGGCTTAGAGGCACACAGACGGGTTTGTGGACTTTAATCAATATTAATGTGATTTGGAGCACAGCCAGCCACGTCAAACGGTCAGGGGTTCATACTGTAATTTGGACGGAGACTCTCCTCAGCGCTGAGAAATGAAATCTGCAGCACTTTGAGATTTGCATCAGTATTTCAAATAAAAACCATGCGACTGTTTAGCTATAATATAAGATGCTGCTAGTAAGGGGAAAAACAGCTTACTAAACTTGCATAGCACTAAATTGAAAGCATTACAAATATAAAAAACCTACGCTATTATAAATCTATAAAATAAATATCTATTCTCAATGCTAAATGGCTACAATAGGTGTTGAAGCCTGCAGCAAGGAAATATGGTAAAATTAATAGAGAAACACCAAGGCAGTGTATTAATGTACTGTCTGAAATCTGAGTGGGCTGAAACAGAAACATGTGGCGAGTCTGGTTGTACATTTTAGCACAAACAGGTGCTGGCAGATTTTAATGAAGTTAGACATACAAATGCTACAGTTCCTACAACCTTAAACAAGACACGTGCAAGCAGCATGCACAATGTCTTCATTGCGAACCTAGATTTGACCTGGTGAAGTTTCCAGACCTCTCTCTCTCTCTTACTGTAAAACTATAAATCAGAAATTTACAGAACACTCTTTAATTACCATGCCCCAGAGTAGAATTGCACTGTAGCTTTCATTGTATTTTTTCAATCTCATTTGACTACAGTGACAAATGTTTATATGTTTGTCACACTTAAATATTTTGGATGTAAATATTAATCAAAGAAACACAAGTGAACACAAAATGCAGTTTTAAATGAAGGTTGTTATTATTAAGGGAAAACAAAATCCAAACTTACATGGCCGTGTGTGAAAAAGTGTTTGCCCCACATTTTAAAACATAATTTAACTGTAGTTTATCACACCTGAGTTTAATTTCTCTAGCCACACCTGTTCTCAATCAAGAAATCAATTAAATAGGACCTGGCTGACAAAGTGAAGTAGACCAAAAGATCTTTAAAAGCTAGACATCATGTCGAGATCCAAAGAAATTCAGGGGAAAATGAGAAAGAAAGTAATTGAGATCTATCAGTCTGAAAAAGCCATTTCTAAAGCTTTGGGACTCCAGCGAACCACAATGAGAGCCATTATCCATAAATGGCGAAAGCCTGGAACATTGTTCAACCTTCCCAGGAGTAGCCGGCCGACCAACATTACTATAAGAGCATAGTGACGACTAATCTAAGAGATCACAACAGACCCCACAACAACATCCAAAGAACTGCAGGCCTCACTTGTCGCAGTTAAGGCCAGTGTTCATGACTGTATTCACCATAAGCAAGAGACTGGGCAAAAACCACTGGTGAGCAAAAAGAACATTAACGCTTGTCTTATTTTTGCCAAAAAACATCTTGATAATTCCCAAGACTTTTGGGGAAATACTCTGTGGATTGATGAAACAAAAACTGAAGTTTTTGGAAGGTGCTGTTATGAATATGAGCTCTGCGCTCCCCTCCATGGCCACCAGAGGGAGCTCACACATATACTGACACTATACTACACACTACATTTCCCATCATGCAGTACACTGGACTGATTACACACACCAGCTGAACACAATGATGTCTGTTTGTTCACGCCAGCTGTTACCCATCTCATTACTTGGACTATAAAAGACTGCTTCATTCATTCACTCACCGCGAAGTCTTGATTAACCTTGGTTGTCAATGTCGAGTGTTGTTATTCCTGTCTGTTTATACTGTTACTGATTCTGCCTGTTTGCCCGTGTTTGATCCTGTTCTGCCTGCCCCGACCTGTGCCTGGAATACCGTTTGTGATTGATATCTGCCTGTCTTGATTACTCGCCTGGATTGTGCCTGATACTGTCTGCCTGCCTTTGTGACCCCTGCCTGGATTTTTGACAACGTATGCTCTCTGTTTGCCCTGACCATTTGCCTGCACGACCATTCTTAATAAAGACATAGCGATTGGATCCCTGCATGTGAGTCACCCTGTGTTACAGGTGCGTGTCCTATTACATCTGGCGTAAAAGTAACACCGCAATTTAGAAAAAGAACATAATACAAACAGTAAAATATGGTGGTGGTGGTGTGATGGTCAGGGGTTCTATTGCTGCTTCAGGACCTAGAAGACCATGAATTGGACCATAAATGGAACCATGAATTCTGATGTTTTCATCGGACATTCTACCAAGAATGTCCGATGCTGTGGCATGACCTTAAAAAAGGCAGTACATGCTTGAAAACTCTCCAACGTGGCTGAATTACAACAATTCTGCAAAGATGAGTGGTCCAAAATGACTCCACAGTGCTGTAAAAGACTAACTGCAAGTTATGGCAAACACTTGATTGCAGTTGTTGCTGCTAAGGGTGGCCCAACCAGTTATTAGGTTTAGGGGGCAATCACTTTTTTACACAGAGCCATGTAAGTTTTTGTTAAGTTAAGTTTTTGATTTTGTTTTTGTTTTCTCCTAATAATAAAAACCTTAATTTACAAACTGCATTTTGTGTGTACTTGTGTTATCTTAAACACAACTTAAATGACAATGACAAAACATGCAAAGAATAAGAAATCAGAACACTTTCATACCACTCTGTGTGTGTGTGTGTGTGTGTGTGTGTGTGTGTGTGTGTGTGTGTGTGTGTGTATATATATATATATATATATATATATAATACATACACACACACACACACACACACACACGCACACACCAAATATACGTTGGAAATTACAGTAAGTGAAGTGCCAAGAAAAGAGACAAGAGAATGTACTCCTTTCTGTGCAGGTATACATCATCCACTCACTCACACATAAAATGGAAATGTTTTCAGACAGCTCTTGAAGGAGTAATTAAATCATTTGCCTATATAAACTCCACCCCCCACCCCTCCTCCAGCTCCTTTTGCTCTTGTATATTTAATGAGAGATAATGGAGGATTTTAGATGGTGTACAGCACAGAGGAAAAGAAAATGGACTTACGGTGAAGGCCTTCCAGGCAGAGGGGTGGGAGCTGGATCTGGAAGAAAGAGAGAGTGGGGATTTTTAACAACATGCTAGGAACAAATCGCCCACAAAGCATAACACATGCAGCCAATATGGCTCTTTGGCATCATGGAGTAGAAAATAACTACAGTGATCTCATCAAACCAACACAGTTTCTCAAGATTTTTACTGTAATGATCTGAGGATGGTAAAGTGCTATCACTTATGAAGACACATTAAAAACACATTTATAGCACAAAGCTTCAAGACATTTACAAGGGTTCTCCATTCCAAATGGAGGGACCACTTCATTGCAACAGGTCTAAAATCTATGTTTGGACTACTTGAAGACCTCTTTAATATCTTAATAGTTTCTTCTAGATAGCAATGACATTCATAACCTTCACTGAATTATACGGCCGATTAGATTTTCATCTTGAGAAACACCGTAATATCAAATGTTTTTGTTCATACAATGAAAGCTAATTGGGTACAATCTACAACAAAACACAAAGTGTGTCTGAAATCACTGACTGTCTGACTGATTGGTACTACATTTAATGAGGAACGAATTTTGCAACCGCTAAAATTATATTCTATACTGTTTGAATTGGCATCGGATTACTTTTTGCATACTGCTTTTCTATTGCCTTCAAATTTGGTGTTTGCTGCGTTTGATTTAATTTAAGAGCATAACCGAGTACCCCCTAATAATGTATCTAATAATCGTTAAATTACAAAAACACTCACCAAACTTAACAAACAGGATTCCTGTGGTAGATACTGTGCCATAGGTGTTGGTAGCCACACACTGAAAGTAGCCAGTGTCTGTGGTGTCCAGGTTTCGGATTCTTAGTCGAGAGCCGTATGTAGTGGGCCTGTAAGAGACACGTCGTGGTTCCTGGACCACAGGAGCATCGTTTTTAAGCCAGCGGACTGTGGCTGGTGGATTCCCTGAAACGTGGCAATGTAACTCAGCTGTCTGTCCTAGGGAGGTAGTAATGTTATTCATTGGAGCATCCAGCCTTAGGTAGTGATCTGAAAGGACAAGACAGAAAAGTTATTGAAAAGTAGCTAGCGAACTTACTCAAATTACCCAAAGGGAACAATGTTGGAAAGAAGTCATATGGGTTTGGTAAAACATGAGGGTGAGTAATAATGACAGAACTAATCCTTTAAACTGTCATTATTTGATGTGTAGTAAATCAAAGGTTTTTCCAACAGGCTTTTCTTAGTGTTTGTGGCTATTTGTAACTATATACGCACATACAATGTGCGACAACCCTCTAAGTTGCTGGTTAGGAATTCTTTACATGATATTTAGCGGTTGCCACTAGGTGGTAAATCATTAGTTTGACTCATTGGGATGGATAGCGCCAGAGGGGACAGGAGAACCTCTTGATGCTTCTGGAAACTTCTGTCTCCAGAAAATATGTCTTGCCAGGCCAACAGCTAACTTTGATAAGGGGCCAGCAAAAACAAGCCAACCCCTAACATTTCATGAGTGGTGGGAGGGAAATAAAAGCACTTGTGGTGAGCTCAGCAGATCTGACCCATTCTGGTCTGAGTAAGGCCATAGAGGGGAGCCTAAGGTAGGAACACTTCAAATCTATGGGAAATTAACGCAGATGGTATGTTGAAACATTTTGTGGAAAAGGACCTAAACCAGAATTGAGGTTATAGTGGATATGCAATGGTATGTGTAGGTGCTTGTGAAAACAATGTGATCTTATTAGTATTAGTAATGTGTGGCTTGCGCACAAATCCATCTTTGTATATTTCAATAGATGCTGAAATGTATAGTACAAATAAATGCTTTTATGCATGAACAACAACAACAAAAATTCTATTTAAATTCACATTTATTTAACCATTTCACACACCTAATTTAGCATTACAGTGGACTTATCTCGAGTCACGGTTAACTCGCCGATCCTATTATGTCGACGTTTTTGAAGTGGAACTGCCAAACTCCCTATTTGTATTAGTATTTTCTTGTGGGTTATGTCAATTCTTTTACGTCGCGGAAATCTAATATCTTGAGCACAAAAGAGGGACAAAATTGCCACTTCACACGGTAATCTCGTGACTCGAGCGTACCTAGTTCACTGCGCATGTGCTGAGTTTGCCTTTCACATGGATCGCGGTCCGCTCACGGTTCACTCACTGTCGTTGATCTCGTCTGAGGGATAACACGCTGTAGCTATTCTTTTTTTTTTCTTCTAAAAATGTCTGGAGGTGTTAAGAGAAAACTGTACAATCAATCAACAGAGAAAAAGTATAAAATCGTACTGCAGCTAGAAAAAGGAACAAAACCGGCAGAACTTAGTCGTCAGTATGGCATTCCAGCAAACACTATTTCAGGGGCATATTCTTCGTACGTCGCTTACTACATCCAAGATCAGATGACACATCCGGGATGAGATAATCGCGCTTACTATGATCTGGATGATTCGGTTCTTCAAACGCATCTGTTATTGACGATTAGTATAGCTGGATTGAGTTATCTGAGATCATTGCGCGTTCACGTGCTGGTTTAAAAGGGGATATGTATCGATAGTAGAAACACTGATCAGCAACATTTTGATTGGTCAGCGAGCATGCTGAACGAGCGCGCACAGTATTTCTCGGCGGCGCATCGCTGAATTTTAGTGTTTAATTAAAAAACAAGGCAACACTTTAAAGGCTGCAAAACCCAGGAGAGAGGGCTGGCAAAAAGTTGCCGACAAATTAAATTTGTGAGTAGCCTAGTGATTATATTGACTCATATTAATTGTACTGTATTTCATAATCATCTTTTATATTAGAGCCACCACAGGACCCACTAGAACTTAAAGTAAAAGTAAAGTGCAAAAATATTCTGCAAAATAGTATCTTTACTTCTTGCGCTGTGCTGCAAAAAAAAAGTCAATTAATGAAATAGAATTGCAAAAACTAATAAAGCAAAAAGTCAGACTTGAGATTGAATTGTTTCAGGAACTTCAAAGTTAATAAAATACACTAATAAACACACTGTACTATTGAGGAACTTGCATGATTTAATTATTTCATTCCACAGGCAAGAGATGATCAGCTGGATTTTTTAAATAAATAAAATAAACTGTAAACTAACTGTGTGCAAAGTTCCCTTTTTTCAAAAATGACTGCTTGAGTGCTGATAAACTTTGCGAATGGCACGACACACAGCACTTTCACAATGTTCTCATCATCTCAACAGTGTAAATGAATGTGCCGCTCGCAAAATAGCGCAAGACAATACACACAGTTTGAGCTGTTGTTAACGCCCGACTACGACTAATTGTATCTAAATTAACTAGATACATTATACCCTCACGTGAAAAAGTATAGTTATATATATATATATATATATATATATATATATATATATATATATATATATATATATATATATATTATAATTATATTAAATATATTATATTGCACCTTCAGCAACAGGTTTCTCTCGTAAAAACGGACAGGACATGTTGCGACAAACTTCCCATTTCACCTCCGCTTATAAAGCCGTGAACTAATCCTGCTAACTTGAAGTAAGCGTAAGCCTACTCCGAGCAGGTTCACTTCAGCGGACCTGTTACTATGACAACAAGTCCCGGATGAGCGTCGAAGAACCGAACAATCCAAGATCATGCGAAATCGTCAACAATCTAATCCAGCTAAGTGAGTTAGCGAGGTACGAAGAATATGCCCCAGGATGGAAAAAGAAGGCCGACGTGATAAAGCAAATGTACGAGAAGTCTGTCTTTGATCCAGAAAGACATATGCATTTTACATATGCCTTTTGTTGTTAGCAAACATATACACAGTACAGTGTATGTACATTTTTTTTTAGATGAATGCTGATCACTTCATCAAACAAATCGCGGCAACACTAAAAAAACGAGTAGTTAATGGTCATTTAATAACTCACATCATATACATCAATACATTTTCATTTTTCTTTCTTGCGAGGGTTGTTGTTTTTGGCTCTGACAGCTGGTGTGCAGCGCTTGCACTTTAATTCTGACAGCTGGCGCTGATAGGCTGTCTGACCTGTCAATCATGCAAGAAGACGTGATTGGCTGTGCTGCCATGAGGGCGGACACTAATCATCTCATCTCTCACGCTTCTTAAAGGGGCGAGACTGCTTTTTCTTTTTCTTCTGATTCTGACTTGTGTTTGTTTTCTTATTGTGTGAATTTCGCACACAAGCACTGCGTACCGAGCCTGAAAAGTTATGGATAATTGACGTCATGCGAACAACATTTGAAATTCGAAATGTGATCTTACACAAAAAAGTAATTTGTAATATGGGTTATATGGGTTATCTCGGCCATCGGTTATCTCAATGCTTTTTTGCAACCCCCGAGCCCGTTGACATAACCGAAGTCCACTGTATAATGTTTCATTTTGTTCTGTATGATTTTTAAAGATTGGACTTAATTGTGACAGCACAAACCAGTAATGAATGAAACACACTAATGCCACATCATAAAACAATATAACAGCTATATTTAGAACTCACTGAGGTTGTATAGTGTAGTAGTAATACACAAAATGATTAACATACTGATAACACATTGACATTGTACATTTCAGTGTCTGTCCAAACATTAAAAAAAGTAAATACAAAAAATTGCATACTTGGCATTCAAATGCCAATGAATACTAATGAGATCATGTTGGCAAAAAACACACAAAGTTGTTCCATACAAATCACTTTAACCTCTGTAGAGCTCCTTGGGACTTCCTGTGGAGTCATATGATCGGTTTGGCAGACAAGCTCTGACAGGCTCTTGATGGCATCCTGACAAGCCCTACTCATGCAGCCAAAAAGCAAAGAGTAAAAGTAAACTTTTCCTCTCACTCAGCGCGGATTTACTGTGAACATATCATACATACAGTCCAACAATCTGTCAATACTTTCTTATGATTAAAAAGGGTCTAATACACTAAGGCATTGTGCAGTGAACCTAATTACTGCTAACTAACTAACTAACAAAAGTGGGGGTTCCAGACAAAAAAGAAAAGAAGAAATCCTACTATTTTTTCCATAGAGAACAATCACAATATAGTGATAATATATAATATTTCAAGAAAAGTATAGTATTACATTTTATACTTAGTCAATTCATTTCCAGTCAATAGTTTTTATATTATAGTGTTTATGCCTGATTAATTTATGCCTTTTATCATGCTTCATGAGATGAGAATTTCATTCCTTCAAAAAAGACATTTCTTTTGTTTTGTTTTTTTGTTGTTGCTCAAAATTAGATGTTGTAATGTTAACATTAATCTATTGCCGTTTCCGTTCAAGGCATACAACTCCTTACTCAAGAATATTCTACAGTGCTCATGAAAAAAAAAGTTATTACAAAGCCAAGGCCACCTAAAAAGTTATGTTAGACACTACAAATCTGTGAAGCAGTGACAATTATTTGTGAATCTATGACGTATGATATGATAAAACAATGGCCAAACTGTCAAATATAAACTTTTGGTTGAAATGTCACACCACATTAGTACATTTAAATAGAGAGAAAAAATCTGTCATCATTTACTTGTCCTCAAGTTGTTCCAAACCTGTATGAATTTCTTTCTTCTGCTGAACACAAAAGAAGATAATTTGAAGAATATGAGTAACCAAACATTTGATGGTTGACCGACATTCTTCAAGATAACTTATTTTGTGCTCAGAAGAAAAAATAAATAAATTAATTTTGGGAACAACTTGAGGTGATACCAGAATTGTCAGTTTTGGATAAATTATCCCTTTAAGTCTAAATTTATAACTGCTAGTAACACAAATTCCCCATTTCTCTCTTCAAATTTAGTAGTAACTTCTCACAGAAGGCCAGACAATGGTGCAATGCAAGGAATGTGACTTTGACGAGAAAATTAATAAAAGTATATTGAGAAGAAGGCATGAGTGTGGCCCCCCAGGGTTAAAGGCAGGGTAAGCAGCCGCAGGGCCCACAGCTGTGCAGGTACATTCACAATATTTGTCCTGCTGTGGTGGGGGGTTGAATTCCACTGACTACCATTCACCTTTCAGAAACTCCAGTACTGTCTGAACTGACAACAGTGTTCAGCAAACTTGCATCTAGGGTTACCGAGAATCTAGTGGCAGATTTGAGCAGGATTTTGTTGACCACATTATTAACAGGAATATGACTAATGGACCTCGGAAAAGCTGGCTTTTTCAGGAACTGAACTAAATGAATGAAATCTCAATATTGTTTGTTGAAATTTGTGAAAGTGACTCACTAATTGACACTGTACTTCATCTTCATCTATATATGTTTTGTATATTTCAAAAGAAAAAAGCAGGAGCAAAATTACACACATTAAGAACAGTTTCATGATCATGAGATTAAATGTTACTGAACAATATTATTTATTAACTTACTGTATTTTATTGACAACCCTAGTTTAAAAAAAGCTAAATATATTTTGGTTTTATAACAATAATAATATATAGTACTGTATATATTATTATTAATATACCATATTTTAATATTTAATATTTTACCGTAGTACCGTATTTTTCCACATATAACCCGTAGACGCAGATAATCCGCACCCTCATATAGCCAGCTGGTTTTGGGGTTTTGTGTAAAAAAAATCGTTGGCATAACCCGCACTTTTATATAACCCGCACCTATACCTATACCGAACTTTTTTTGTGTAAGTCCACATTTCCATATCCATAACTGTTTAGGCTCGGTACACAGTGATTGTGCGCGAAATTCAAACAATAAGAAAACAAACACAAGTCAGAAGAAAAAGAAAAAGCAGTCTCTCCCGCTGTGCAGCAGCACGTCCCTTAAGAAGTGTATTCTACAGGTGTTGATCATCAGATGAGATGAGAAGAGCCCACCCTGATGGCAGCACAGCCAATCATGTCTTCTTGGATGATTGACAGGTCAGACAGCCTATCAGCGCCAGCTGTCAGAGTGATAGTACAAGTGCCAGAGACAACAACCCTCGAAAGAAAGAAAAACAGAAAGAAAATACAGCAAAAAAAAAGAAGTTCTTAGGGACGTAACAAATATATTGAAATATTATTACGTGTAAAAAAAATGGCAATATAGCCCGCTCCCTCATATAACCCGCACCCCCAGGGCTTGTAGAATCTGGTATAACCCGCGGGTTATATGCTCCTTTTGCAATAATAATTCAGATTTTAATTTAATAATTTTGTTTTGCAATGTTGTGGCAAAACAGGACAAGCCCAAGAACCGTGAGAATAGGGTGAGGCCGGTGGCATGAGTGTTAACGAAAAAAAGGTAGAGCAAAGACATATTATTATTTAATTATATAATATTTATATAGTTTTTTTAGAACCACATCATCATTTTTGTGGGTCCTTGGGATCAAAAAGCTTGAAAGACATTAGACAGTGTTGCAAAGGCAAGTCGCTGCAAATTCACACCATAAAATATATTAATCATGCACATTTTTGAGGCCTTAGCCATTTTTTATGTTCAAAAACTCAATATATAAAACCACAGTGAGATACCTGAGGTCTGGGTGACAAGTGAAGTGACTAACATACACACCATCCACTGCCCCCCTTTTTCTCTTCTTGTTTATCCTCCTCCTTGTCCATTCACACCTCCTCCTTTCTCTTTTCCCAACTCTCTTTTTACCGCCCTCTTGCTCTCTTTCCAGACATGTCTGGTCTAAAGCTGGCTGAAGGAAAAGCTACCTTCCTTCCCCTGGTGGATCTCTTCTTTATCCCTTCATCTAAGTTTTCTCCATCCAAACATCAGCTCTCTTATAACAATATACAAGTATGGTTCTCCAAAAATGGATTTAAATTAAGAATAGAACCACAGGGGGATCAGTTCCGACCCATAATGCATCTGACTGACAAACCTAATCTTTTGGACACTTCCACTTCCTTCTAATGATGTAAGCAAGCGGTGACTGCTTATGAACTTTAGCCAGAAGGAACCAACCGCACACAGACTCACACGCACATATAATTCAGTTGTTTATTTATCAAACTTCATCAGATGATTTGAAGAAGTAAGTTGACCATTAAAGTTAGCTGGATCAAAACAATGGCATCTTTTGTTGGCAGTGTGGGTGTGTGTGGAAAGTAGGCTCCTTTTTTTATTGTGCTGATACTTATTGGCGGGGAGTGTGGGAAATGTATGTCTGACATATGAAATAGTCCAAAACCTTTTTTTTCTTTTTTCTTTAAAAAAAGAAAAGGGAACAGTTTATTGAACCTTTAGAAAATCTCTGAAAGATAAGTTAAGTTTTCATGTGAAAGTTTTCTTTCACTTCAAAAGTTAGGTAAAATGATGGTCCCCCTTTTGACATTGTTAACTTTAAATAAAGTTGCACCTGCACCTCGACTAACTCACATTAGAGTATCAATAGAGTATTAGTAGACTGTGTGCTAAACTTTGCAAGTACATGTCAATTGACTCTACTACCCCTAACCCTAACAGTCTACTAATATTCAACTAATACTAAATGAGAGTTAGTTTTTAGATGAAACGTTACTTAAAGACAAAACAATGTCAAAAGATAACCATCAAAATAAAGTGTAACCTAACTTTATTCTTACATTATTTCATGCTAAACACATTTAAGTTTACATTTATGCATTTGGCAGACGCTTTTATCCAAAGCGACTTACATTACATTCAAGGAACACATTGAATCAGTTCTTGCTTTCCCTGGGATCGAACCCATGACCTTGGCATTGCAAACACCAATGCTCTACTGACTGAGCTACAGGCTTGTTAAAAATGATATTAATTAAGATATAATATTAATTAGATGACAAAAAAACTTGTAGAAGATTATGTACAAATGTTTTGATCATGTCCATAATTTAGAAATCCACGTTTCAAATATGATATGGTAGGCTTTATAGGGCTAAGATTGAAATAATCAAAAATCATATAAATACTAAAACTAAAGATGAAACCAACAGCAATCAACAGGAACACAGTCATGAACATGAACGCTCATATTTGAGATGAAATATGAGAAATATTGAGAGATATTTGAACAAAATTAAGAAAAATCTATGTAAGAAGAACTGGAATCAAATATTTTAAAGTTCACCATTTTCAAAGCAAGCAGTATTTACAAATTAAATAAACTAATAAGAGCATGAAAAGTGTGTTTCAAAACAGTTTTAAAAGAGTTTAAGAAATACCCATATACAGTGAGTAAAATATACATCATATACCGAGCAGAGAGGAATTACTGTAATTGTTTCTTTAAAACTTTTCTGTTTTCTGACCTAAAGCGAAATTCAGCTGCTGGTCAAAAGAAAAAGTCTTGGAATCAAAAGAAAGTTCTTGTGTTGACAGCTGTATTCAAACGCCAGGCAACAAATCTGAATATTAATCCCAAAGCAATTAGGACCATTTGGAGAAATCACATAGCGGACATAATGACTCCTGTTCTTTTATTAGTTTAATTACCACTGAGTTTGGTTCAAGACAGGAAAAACATCTACACAACAAGACAAAGAAAAGAATGATATAAAAAAGGGTCTTGAAATGGAAGGAATAGAGATCTGATATTATGTGTTTGTACTGGAGAGAGAAAAAAGAATGCAAGAGAGAGAAACTAAATGGAGTTATATGAGAACACTGAAATTTAGTGATCTTATGGAAAATAAGTTATTGCTTGAATTCTCCTGACTTTTGTTCCAACTTGCATCTAAAATTATAGCACAGACATAACAGATGTAGGTTTACCATGAGCACGGAAACCCCCAAATTAGTATGCACTGTACCAGGAAGACTTAAGACACATATCAAGCTTCTTAAAAAATTCTGCCATCCTAGATCTCATATGTTCCTGCTAGTAATTCTGTCTGCTTTGGTAATAAAACTAACATTCATCTCCAGACAAAACATCCAGCAATCACTGGCAATCTGTCACATTACTGTAGACCTAATGGTGTCCCTGAGTGGCCTAGGCTAAAAAGGGCTAAAACTCACCTCTTTCAGCTCCGCTGGACATGTTCCAACTGGAGGCGGCCACCACGTTTGGGTCTGAAGGAATCTCTGCCCCTGTAGATACAAAGCCAAGAGAGAAAGTCAAGGAGAGGCACATATCAGTGTGTTGAGAATCATGCTACAGTAAAGGTAACAGACGGTTAAACATGGTACTGTGGTACTTCATACAAGGTACTTGGATATCGTATTCATGGTATTTAAGCTGATACTTCAACATATTTAATATACATAGTATTGTAATACCATGGTCAAGTCAAGTCAAGTGTCTGGCTACTTTATTAAACATCTACTATAAAGTACATATGCAGGTATACTAATAAACCTAATAACTGGAAACATACGCATACACTCTGCGATTAAATAAATAAATAAATAACTTTCATCTGTATAACTTTTGATTGAATTTTGAAGTCAATTATAACCAGTTATTGCACGGCTTATGGTTCAATCAGTTATTGCTTTAAGACCAAGTTATTACAGGCTCTGCTGGTTTACTAGATTCTGATTGGTCAATCGTGACATCCAGTCTATTAGGTATGTTATTCCCAGATAACAATCGTTAAAAAAAATGATAACACATGCTTACCCGGGTAACTGTCACTGAAGTCGGCGCTTGCTAGAAACATTTTATCTTTGTGGAAGTTTTGCGTTTGCTGCCATTTTGCAATGATTCTTTATACACTGTAATGGACTAAACAGGATTTTTTTTTTTTTTTAAACTCAAATCTCAAATCAAAATGTCCAAATAATCCCCTAAATTATTTATGTGGTGAAATTAGTAATAAGTGGTATGACTGTACCATATCCCATAAATGTCCATTTAGTTTGAACTTGCCACTTGCTAGCAAACACTTTCTTTGTAGAAGCTTTGTGTTTAAAGAGCTAATAAAATATTTCAACTGAAGTCAGTCAATGGAATACACCTAGTGTCTGGCTCATATATTATACATCTGTAAGTGTACTGATAAATCTAATAACTGGAAACATACACATACTCTAGGGTTAAATAAATAATGCTTTCTCATGCTGCCTTCACATGCTATCAGAATTATCATAAATACTATTTTCCTAAAAAAATAAAAAATAAAAAATTGGACATGAACGCCCTCTGAAGTCAAAATTTTAATGTGATGAGCTCGTTTTCATGACTTCAGAAGTGGGAGGCAGGAAATTTCCAATAGCACTTGAAGACAGTCTAATTATTTACTTATGCGTCTAATATAATGAGCCATTCAATAAGTAAGGGCTAATGTATATCCAGACGGTTGTTATTGCAGAATAGACCCCCTCATAGTGATGCAGGACCTAGTCCTGATCACTCTGTCTGGCTTTATTCTTCGATAACAAACGGCTGAATGCACATTATCCCTTACTTATAGCATGGCTCATTATCAATTGCAGTACTGTGTGGTGTCAGTCTTGTCGCGTCTATCACATCCAGGTTCCCTTGTGTATCTTCCCAGTCCTGCACGCTCCCGTCTGTGTCTAATCACGTCCCAAGTTGCGCCACCTGGTCCAAATCCCGTGTTTGTCCATAAATACCCTCCTGTGTTCCTTTGTCTTTGTCGGTAATTGTCAGTGTTAGATGGTCGTGGTCTCATGTGTGGATGTTTCCCCTGTGTCTCTCCCTATTCCGAGTTTTCGCACCTTCGCGTGCCATTTATGTTTATAGTTAAAGTGTTTTGGTGTTCCTCAGTCTATGAATAAAGTGTTTCTGCCGCACTCCTGGCTCTCCGTGCCTCGCTCAGCATCGCACACGTCACGCATACACGTAACATGTGGTCAGATATGTTTGTATTATGGCAGTTAAACTGAATATTTGACACAATTTTCCTATACAGATAGCTCTTTATCTTTTTTTCCATTACTAAAATAATTTCATTTTAAATCAATATTTTTTGTCAATTTATTTATTTAGCAAGTAGCCATGTAATAACTGGGATAATGTTCAGTGAGCCAGTCATTATTGCAAAACAATCCCTTTCAGGATGAAACAGGTCTAGACCCCTATGCCTTGTGTAGTGGTCCTAATCACTCTGGGATAGTAATAATAATTAAAAAAGCACATTATCCCTTACTTAACTTAGGTGTTAAGATGTAAAGTACAGTTTTTAAGTTAACTGACAAAACATTTTTAACAATTCTAAACATTAATAGACATTTTTATAAATCTGGTTTTAGTTCAGGACTCACTTTTGTGAGAGCTATGATAAAACATGAAACAAAAATGTAAAATGAAAGAGACTGTCATGTTGCTATTAGCACTCTGTGTGTGTTCAGGAGCGTGCAGGTAAACCTGCCTCTAATATATGAAAATTACAGACTTGTTACTGTACAAAGAACATTTTATTATAGTGTAGCAGCACAATATGGGCAAGTGTTGACAGGTTGAGAGTTAGTGATGTTCATCTTACAATGGCCCCCTTTGAGTCAGACATTTTACAACAGAACACAATAGACAATGGACTGGGGTAGTACAGGAGTCCGAACAGAGGTGCAAGGTGCTCCAGGATTGTACGTGTGCTTAATCAGAGACAGAATAAAAAGTAGCAACGGGAAAAATCTCAGCACTCAACATAGTGGCTGCAGAAAAATAACTTTCCATTAATAAAGGAAATCATGTGATCTAGTCCTCCTTACTCCATTTAGAATGTATTACTTTGACTCGCCTACACAAATTTATGTGATTTAAGATAAATACATGTTTTTCAGCTTTTCTCTAATTAAATTTATATGGATTGTACTTTTGCAAGACTATTCCTGTAGAAAAAGTGCTAAAAACATTTAGTACTCATTATGAAAATAATACACTTAAAAATATATAAACTTAAGTGAGAACTTAATGTAATGTTAATCACCCTTAAATTAAAATGTATTAGTTTACATTTACACAAAAACATGAAGTAGCACAATCTTCAACATTAATAATAATAAGAAATGCTTCTTTGTGCATTGTGTGATGGAAAATGTAAATGGCAGTAGTAGTTTGCATCCCTGGAAAATAATGTTTTTATTTTAAAACGGTTAGCAAATTTTGCTGCATTGTCTTGTCATATTCAGCTGCCAGCATCTTACCTTCCATTCTTAAAGCATTAAAAAGCACCAAGCTTTTGTGAACAGTAAACCCTTCCTCCTTTGATTTGACTGGCTCTCTCGAACACTTTGACTTTGATGAGTGCTTTTAGCCTGAGCACGCTAAACAGACTGGAATATTTGACTCGAGCAGAACGCACAGACCATTCGTCTGGGGTGACGGAAGGATAAGCTACATAAATTTACTATAATTCATTCTTTATGTATATTTATGTAGCAATGGGCTGGCCCACATTGTACAGCGGCCCACCAGGGAAACTCCTGGTGCTCCAGATGGACAGTCCACCCCTGCAGTACATTTAAAATATATAAACTTTCAATGTAATGTTAAATAACAGTTCAAATTATAATCTAGCAGTTTACACATGATTTAGTAGATTAGTCAGCATACACATAAAAAAACGTGTCATTTGTATCTACATACTAACTCTCATTAATTTGCAATTACATCTCAAAAAACTCTCATTAGAGTATCAGTAGACTGTTAGGGTTAGTAGAGTAAGTTGACATGCACTTGCAAAATTAGTTTCAGGGACCATCAAAATAAAGTAGACGGTCTACTAATACTCCAGTGACTGGTAGTTGACGTAGTTGCGAAGTTACTTATAGTTAGAAGAATGTTAGCTTTCCTGTAGCTCAAAGAGTAGAGCGTGGCGCTTGCAATGCCAAGATCATGGGTTCAATTCCCAGGGAAAGCAAAAACTAATTAGAAAGTCAATGTGTTTCTTGAATGCAATGCAAGTCGCATAGGATAAAAGCGTCTGCCAAATGCATAAATGTAAAAATGTCTAAAGCAGACTGTTGAAATAGATAGTCATGAACGTGTTCTCTCTTTAAGTGCACTTAAGTGACGTTTTATTTAATTAGTATTATATTATCTGCAAATAAAGTTTTAAAATATGTTTTTAAAGATTTGAATTTGACTAGTAACGCACATTCAATACAATTAAGTGCACTTCTTTTTCACAAGAGTAAAAAATAACTGCCCTGGTTCATTACCAATCTGGCTGCCAAGTGAAACGACTAATAAACAATGTGATACAACTTTTCAGTGAAAAGCAGCAATTATACATTTTATAATACCCTTCTAATCTAAAAATCCTTACTAAATGAAACTTATGACATTTGTTCATTAGCTTATTTGCTAGCTTGACCAATCTGAAAAAATAAGCTAGACCAACCTGGACATTTTTCTTTAGCCTGATTTGAGCTAAAGCTAGATTTATGCGATTTATAAGCTAGCTGTACTTACTTGACCAGAAAATCATTTTCCAAGATGGCTGCTGAGTACAGTGACTGATTTGCTTTAAAAAGCATTTTGGTCTAACTGACAGCATAAGCTTAAGTAAACTCTAAAACCGTGCACATACACTCTTACAAAGACTTTAGTCAACAATGACTACCAAAGCAAACACACGCTCACACTGTGTGTGCATTTGTGTCAGTGCATGACTGCATCCCTATGTAAAGTAGAGCTGTGGTAATGGATCATACAGACTCCCTGCTGACTGGGCTTACATCGGAGGATAAATCTCCAGTGTGCTGACAGTCTCAGAGCTCTGCTGGAACTACAGTGAGGGAGGGGGACCACTTTATGTGGATATCTCGTTCCACCTAGATCCAATAACATCAGAAGCAGAAAGATGTGCTTCCATTCAGGAAAATATGTGTGTTTCCAAAATAGTACACAATTAAATTCTCCACAATTCACTGTTTCGAGTGAACTACCTATGGAGGCTGCATTTTATGCCATCATAGGTCTATCGATGATATCTGTTCCAAAAAGCAGGCCCGTATTGGAGAAGGCAACCCCAGAATACATAAAAAAAATACATTCATTTAAATTTCACTATATAAAAAAAATCAAAACTAAACATTTCATTTAATACCAAAACAGATTGATAAAAGGCATGATTAAAAATGATTTAGCTTCAGCATAAATTACATTACACATTTGATTATTTAATAGTTATTTAATTTGTTAAGTTTAACAATGCTTTGGCAAACTTTCCACTTGAATCTGAATCTTAACAACATGCTAAAATCATCATCTCTGTCTGTCTGCTAAATTTGCTGCCTGTGTAGAGCGTTCCAATCACTTGAGAGGTTCCATGATGGATAGGACGCCGTCTTAGAAGGCAGCCACACATGTAGGCAGGTTTGTTTTTACTGTTTTTTTTTTTACCAGACCTCTAGTGGTGGTGTGAAATAAATAGACAAATCTCACAGCTATAGAGTAAAAGTGTGGAGAAAGTGATAGACAAGTGTCAAAGTGTGAACATAGTGTTATTACGTTAACTGGGTGTTAATTTAATGTTAAATATGCTTGGTGTTAGAAAACATGCCACTTTAATGAGCTGCTGATATACAAACCCACCTGTTAGTGCCAATGAACTGTCTTGTGTTACACAGTACGCGCGCGCACACACACACACACACACACACACACATACACAGTTGCTGAAGTAGAAACCAGCAGCTGCAGGGGCAGGTGGCTTAATGCCCCTCCATGATTGCATTGACCACAACTGCAAATTACGCTCATTAGTGATGTATCTATGACAGGTCACTTCATCTGCTCATTACATTGTGACCATTAGTCATTATGGCATGACCTGTCACTTTCCAAGTATGGCCTTAAATTAGGATCTAAATATATTTTTCAAGTCTGATATTTCAGTAATATTTTATGGTATAATCATCACCAAACACAGACACACATACTCCTAAAACCACTTGTAATGTCAAACCATCTAATTCAACTAATGTCTATTAATCATCTGCCAAGTAACGTATTGTAATCATTTACGCATTAATAACGTAACAACATCTTATAATCGTTTAAATTTGGTGGCCAATCAGTATGTCCATACAATTAATCGGGACCTGTTCAACTGGTGCAACACAGGTCAGCTCAATATAACAAAACAGGTGAAATGCAGTATTACTGCAGTCCACATCTGCAAGCCACCCATCATTAGCTAATCATGTAATATTAGGTAAATTGCAGTGTAATTTGGAGATTACCTTTCTAATGTTGCCAAACAACAAAGGCAACTTTAATTGGGAACATTTGTTAATTATGACCTTAAAGGAAAGCAGTACACCTGAAAAATCAAGCAAGGAGGAACAGGAAAGCCTGGTACAGTATTCAATAAGTACATGCATCTAAAAGCACATAATGGCGGCAGGTCTAGTTTATGGCTTATATTCTTTCTCTCCACTTATTGCATATGATTTCAAATATATTTCTTCCCTATTTTAGATACAATAGATAAGACTATTCTTACAATATGGAAAATGTGTTAAATAACAGATATTAAATAATAAAAAAATAAATGTAGAGTACAAGATCTAGCAGCAATCATAGAGAAAGCACAAGAAAATTATCCGTATTCAAGGAGAGACATGACCTCGGGCCGGTGCCAATGATCTAGTTTTGTGGGAAAGAGGTCTAAATTTACATTCATGCAATCAAATTTGGTTGTATGATTTGCACCCTAAACCTGAATTTGTGGCTTTTTATGCAGTTTCTGTTATTTATGCAAGTCATGTTATAGTAGAATTACTCATTATGCCCTTATTTTTGAATAGCACAATAAACAGATATATTCCAAGTACTGTATTTTACAAATATACGAATATGTAGTGTCTGAAGTGTCTCCAACCGTGTTCTTTGAGCCTGTAGAATTTAGCTACAATCAAAAGTGTAATCAAATCAAACACACCTGAACCAGCTAATAGAGGAATTCGAGGTATAACAGGTAAGTGGGTTGGAATTGAAGTCTGCACTTTACAGTAAGGTAGCTCTCCAGGAGAAAGGTTGGCTACCCCTGAAATAGTGGCATATTATTGTTAACTAGATAGATAACTTTCTAGCGTTTATAGAAGATAGACAGATGATGGATAGAGATGGATAGATAGATAGATAGATAGACAGACAGACAGTTTTCTAACCCACGTAACACAAAGGCACTATTGATGTCAGAAAGTTCAGAAATCTTCAAAGTCTTCAACTCTAATAAATAATGAGTTCATAATTACTCAGTCACTATATAATTGTAAATTCCCCTTGAAGGAATTAAATAAAATGAACAGCTATGGCATTACAGAATTGCCTGATCTTTATGGGTTCAAACACTGTCTGTTGACCTTAATGAGTTATTAGCATAATTACGTTGACACTTGTATGCGAATGGAAAATGTGAAGCTAGCTGGGTCCGAGACAATAAAGCTTTTTAATGATAGGAAGAATGTGAGGGAAAAGTCCAGACTGATGATTCCGACCATAAACTCTTGTGTTTGGAGGTGGGAACTGAGCCCAGCCCAAATGGTGAAGTTTGTCTTGGCTGGGTGCTTCCTCTACTGTCACAATCCTGGAGCAAACACCCACCTCAGAGAGGAGAGTAAATCTGAGTGAAAGAGAGAGATGGAGAGGAACATAGCCGTTTCACCTTCTTAGGTGTCACCTGATCTATATAAAAGGATCAGCAAGACTCCACCTGAATGCACTACAGGGAACAGGAACCAAGCCACCCCCAAATCCTCCACCATCTACCCCATCGTCCTGTCTCAGGAAACCGAGCTGTAATGTGATAACCCTGTTTGGGCTCCAGGGACCCAGATGGTCCGGTATAGACCAGCCGTAGACAGGCTGGAGACTGGGCAATGAACCAGGGTGAGTGCTGGCCATGGACGCTGTAATACAAGGACCTTTCCCATTAGCACAACAAACACCAGAGCAGAAAAAAGCCTCTGATGCAGCCGAAAGGTAGTCCTCTCCTCTGGTTAGCCCTCTTTAGCAAGACAACAGCCAGGCCCACCGCTGGACACCCCTCCTGGGAGCTAAGGGAATGTTCTAGCATTAGCCCCAGGGTGAAAGTACTTAACTGTACATAATAGACATCTGTGCTAAACTGCTTTAAGGCTCATTTTTGTGAAAAAGCACAAAAGTAATAATTATTAAATTATTACATTTCTGGCAAAGTTAATACAAAGAGAAACACCTCCAAATATGCCTTCGTCCAAACTATACAGTATGCTCAACATTAATAGAGTAGTTTATCTGAAATCAAAGTACATGACAAGTACCCAGATAACCTACTACTTCAGTTGAGATTCTGTAGTGTGCATTCGATGGACACTTCCCATGCAGCCATGGGAGAGAAAATGTGAATGGCAGTGAAGAGATGCAACTGGTAGGTCACCGTTAAAAAAGTTTAGAACCCAATGTAGTAGCTATTAGAGAGTGTGCGATTTTGTATGCAGCATAAGAGCATAAGTTTGATGCCTTGACATTTAAATAAATCCTTTCATTCAGTCATTATATCGGTGAAAAACAATGGGAATGGGTCAACTCATGTTCCCTATTCAAAAAGTCTAGCTTTTGGTTAAAAATCAAAAAATGTTTAAGGTGACACACAAGCTTCAGGTATACCTATATCTAATATATAACACTGGAATGCCAGATTAATGCTACTGAATCAGTTTTGTAGGGGGTAGTTCATATCTAAAACTAAACAAAACAAAAAAATCAATCAATCCAATTTGAGTCCCTATGCATGAATATTTTTAACAGTTATATAAATTAACCTGTATTGATTTTTTTTCTTTGTATTTAGAGTAAAACAAAAACAACTAATCATAAAGTATGGCTGTTGAATTATATTATTTAAATCATATATATAATTTAATTCAAATCAAACTTTCTCTCTCGCTCTCTCTCTTTATATATATATATATATATATATATATATATATATATATATATATATATATACATACATACACACACATACATACACACATTATTTGATTAATGCAATTATGTATAATGTTATATATATATAAAAATATAGGATATATAATATTCTTATTGGATACTTTGATTAACAAAGTTCAAAAGAACAGCATTTTATTTGGAAATATTTTGTAACATTATAAATGCCTTTATTGTCACTTTTGAGAAATTCAATGCGTGCTTGCTGAAACAAATTTTTTTATTAGTAGCTTGTAGTGTAGCCAACTACTTTTTCAGAGAGCACCTTTGCTGTAGCTGAACTACTTTAAATTATGATTAGCTTATAGCTTGGCAAGCTAGAGTTTCAAAGCAGCTTCCTCAGTTCAGGCTAATTTGTTACTGAAACAGCGGTGCAACATACAGGCTGATGGGTATTATATCGGGACATCCCATACAATCAAGATCAAGGGGGAGATTAGCATATTCCTGAGAGCACCCGAACCACTTCAAAGCCGACGCATCGTTTACATATGGTCTAATTTCAGGGGCCCGGAGTAATGTTTGGTCAGATGTGCAACACGTCACAAACATGATATTGCTTTACCATTTAATGACCCGTGTACTCACACAACGCAATCTCTGGGCATATCAGGTCACCCTGAGATCTCACAGGAGCATTTCGGAATGCGCTCTGCTGGTTACCACCTACTGTAGAAGTCATTTGTTTTCTGCTGACAGGCAGGAGAAAGCGATCTCCCGATGCCAGACTGACAACATGCTGAAATCCTTCACTGGCGTGGAACAGGCTCCTCTCGCATGATCAGAATCTGGACACAGGCACAGTCTCAGGTGAAGGGAGAAAGGCATGTACCATGCAATCAGTAACAGCACTGCAAGTGCCTGTCAACATTACAAAAGATCCCGTGTGAAACTCACAACATGGCAATCTCAGTACAAGGAGCATTTGAGATGGATAAGAACCGGAGATGCCTTGGTTATTGTGAGACAATTTAAAATGTCGTAGCCATTTACACATCACAAGAGTCCCAGGGTTTGATCCAAATCCTCATGATCAGAATTTCCAAAAGCTTTCCTCAGTCTTCCTCTAAGCTTGATAGAAATAATGAACAAAGCATGCCAGTTGGACAAGAGTCGTGGAGCATCTTAAACCGTTTACAAGCAGTGATTGTGTTCTGCTTAAGGGATGATTGCAGAGAACTACCAATGCTGCTTTAGTACTGTTCATCACCCAAGCTCTTCACATCCAGGACTCAAGCACCCATGCTGCACCTGGTGCTACTCTATACTATAATCTAGACCAGGGATGGGCAAACTATTTGTCTCGCGGGCCACATTGGTTTCTTAAAATTGACAGAGGGGCCGGGGTGAAGGTCGTACCTGTGCATTTACTTATAAGAAATCCTAGAAAACCTGTATAAAGTATAGTTTGACCTTAAATCACTCGACTGGGACACGTGAAATTACAACAAAACAATATTAATACAATTTAATCAACAGAAAACCCATAATATGCAATGTGACTGAATCGTATATAGCTCTAGATTGGCAATCACAGGTGTCCAATCACAACTGACCTCTGGAAAAAAGGGAACTAACCAATGACGTTTGATGTTACTATTACAAGAGCAAGCCCTGCCCCACGACTGACAAAAATATAAACGCTCGCGCGAGCAAAAACAGCAATCGAGAGCGGGCGAATGTTCGTGCGCGAGCAGATTAGATGTCACGCGCGCGTGAGTGATTAAAATGAGCTTGCAGTTACCTGTATTTACGTGTAGCTCTGTTTTCCGCTCGCGGATGTAATTTACGCACGCGCAAACATCAGTTTTGCGCTCGTTCCTTTTTAGCATGGAATTAACGCCATAAAGGGGTGTAGAGGGGTTTGCCTACTCTCCACCACAGCTTCAGCGCAACTGCCGCTTGCAGCCATGACAAAGTGACATTACAGGGAAATGTAAAATGATGGAGGTTTAATGCAGGTTCGGCAAGTTCGGCGGGCCGGATTAAAAAGCCCAACGGGCCGGATATGGCCCGCGGGCCGTAATTTGTTCACCCCTGCTCTAGACTCTTGAACTGCTTAATGATAAACATTTCTAATAAATACTTGACAAGCACGGTTTTCTTTACTGGCATACTGCCTATAAATTCAGAAAGTTGACATTTTTAAGCCAGTAGACTTTAGTTTATATCACAGCAATGAACCATGACTGGCTACTAGCTATTACCATCAAAGAGGTTTATATTGTCCATTTAGTGCCATTCGTTAGAATTCCCATTCTAAACATATGGTGGGATATTTGCAATTTATGTGTTGCTTCCAGAAACAATTAATTTAGTCAAAATAAATAATACTTCTGAATGGACATCAAGAGACAACATTTTTAGAAAAAGCAACCAGGAATTTGCTACACAAATGCATTTCCCCCCCCAACATTTCTAATCAGACACTCTCTGCTAAAAGAAAAAGACATTTGAAATGTTTTTCTGCTTAAAATAAGCCATAGTACACAGGTGGCTTCAAAGCTAATCGATATGGACTAAAAACCACAAAATTGCTATTCTCATTGGCCACCATCATCAAGATCACAAATCTGTCCTCAAAAGAGGTGGAATACCTGAAATATGAGAATTACAGATGAGATGATCCATTTACATGGCCAACAAGCTATAATAATAAAAAAAAAATCAATCATTTGGTCTCAATTAGTTCTCAATTAGTTGTTTCTGTGTGCTTGTAACATTTCCAAAGGGTTACTTTCTTGCCTTTATGCAAAAGCTAATCTCCCTGAATTATGGTAAATCTCTCAGCTGGGAAATGGGAGACAAGTATGACAGATAAGTCATGGGCGATGTGTTACACCATCAGCACCAGACATATTCGTGTGGAAATGGACGACTGTGTGCGCAGAAGCTGTTAGTTCCCAGAACCGCTGCATTGTAAAAATACTACTGGGAAACTAATCACATAAAACACTCTGACATTGATCAATACAAACCGTTTGTCTTTGAATGCGATCCATTTGTGGACGCACTGCACTATTCACAAGTCTACCCAGATGGAATGGAAAACATCTGTGGGCTTAAGAGCCTCACTCACATACTATGTCTTTGTCACCTGACCCAATGGTGTGACAGTCACGGCAAGATGAACCAGATTACGAGCCAGAACCATCTATGTTTCCAGTAAAACTTACAGCCATTTATTATTTTCTCTTTTCTTCCAGCCTAGTGTTCATCTTGTTGCTTAGCCAGCTCCGGAAAAAGTGCCAGAGGGATGTCTTCAGCTTTGGCTGTCTCCAGCTTTCTCTTCTGTCAATCATACGGACGGGTCTCTTGATACCACTCCCCTCAAGGGTTAGAGAAATAAGCTGCAGAGCTGCTAAGAACCTTCAGCTGACATAATGAGGAAGACAGTATATGCGAAAGAGACGAAATGGGAGAGGAAAAGCAAGTGAAAGCGACAGAGGGATGGTGACAAAGACAGATAGAGAGAATTGAGGTCAATTGGACAAAGATTTGCCAAACACCAAAGGATATTCCATCTGGTTCAAGCTAAACAAAAAATAAAATAAAAACAAGCGAGTCTTCCGCGGAAGTTATAAGAAGACTTTGATTGATTCATTATATTAAAGAATAACATTATTTCTGCTGTTATATATGGCATCCAGCTGAGTATTATTCCTCTGGAAAACCACAAAGACCTCCATAAGAAGACAACACGGGGAGAAGCATGCATGAACTGTCAAGTAAAGGAATTGAAGAGAAGTTGATGAAATAAGCTGTACAATTGTAAAACTAGCAGATGAATCTCAAGGGGAAAGTTTATACGTTCAATAAGGAAAAACAATCGAGAAATACTGTACAGAAAAGGGTGAATTCACTAAACAGCTGGAGTACAATGCGTGTAGTATTTCAATGCAAAATGTCATTCACGCAGAATGGGTTTTTACTTGAGCATGACATTTTTAGAATCCTGCATCATATATGAGACCCTACAAGAGACTAAATCAAAGTGTAATGGTCAATTACAAAAAATAAAATCGGCTTTCTGTGAAAATAGTCCCTTAGTCTTCTACTCGCTAACCAACTGCAATTCATGTCATGTTATGTCATGTTAGTTGAATTCTTCCAATATAGAGTAATCCCTCGGTTTACGAGTTTAATTAATTCCAGGAGCGAGCTCGTAACTCAAAATTCTCATACACCAAAAAAAAAAAATCCATAAGAATGCAATAAAAAATGGATTCTGTGGACTTTTCCACCCAAAAATGCTTATGGGCAAGGGAAACATGTTCTCGCACACCAATTTGCTCGTATACAAAGTCACTCGTAAACAGAGGTATTACTGTATCTATAATTCACACCTTTAATTTGTTCAAAATATTACTTTTTCAATTTGAGCCATTCATCATTCATCTCTTTGCTCAACAACTTGTTAGTATGCACTCATTTTATTTTTCATAAACTAAATAAAAGCATATAGCTTGCTTGATCTTATCTGCATCTAGGAGAGGACACAGATGCTATTCTACTGCCAAAAACAAATTTCATCAGAAATCAGAGCCAGAAAAGACTATCATTTGAGGAGCAAACTCTTCCTCACCAGTTGCCTCCTAATGCAGAAGATTTGTCAGTAGAATTCCAGTCTTAATGAAAATCACATCTCTGGTTATTTGAAGAAAAGTAGATTGCCAGATGGAGAGTTGCTGACAGTCACATCCAGTCCTCTCTTTGGTGGTTTTCAACAGAGCATAATCATCAGAAACATATCATACAGTGCAAATTAGATTACATCTATAAAAAAACAAACTCTCATCCACAATTTAAGAAAGGCTGAATGTGAGTGATGGCAACGTGAGGGGATGAAATAATCTGGAGCAGTGTTTCTCAATTAGTTTTGCTTCAAGACTCAAATTTCACATTAGACGTATATATCAAAACAGCGAACTTTCACATTTGATATCTATCAAAACAGCTTATGAATCACATAAGTAAAAAAAAGGTAATTTAATCAAACTGAAATGTATTGCTAATTTAATTCAATATTACATTTAAGAAATAATATTTAAACTATTTTAAAAGATGTGCATTAGTTTTAAATTATATAATTGTGACTTAATTACTTAAATTAATTTACTTAAATCCTTTTACTTGATATTTGTCAAGATTTGGATCATGTCTTTATGCAGCTATTTGTCATACAAAGCGTATAAATGAATTTTGACTGAAACGCTCTATTGAACCGCTCTATAGAGTGATGATGTGGGGGAAGCCTGGATACGGTTAGACACTAGGCTGTAAAAAATGAGTCATGGGTGTGTATGAGTTTAGCTTATGCACACTGTAAAAATCATTCCTGTCATTTCAACTTTTAAAATGTTTTCAGCAGATTTTCTTGATGCATGCTTTATTTGTGACTATATATTTATATATAAAAAAATGTGAACAGAAAAAGAAAAAAAGATCAGACCAAAAAACATATGTATAGTAATATGAACTAGCATGGAAGAGAATAAAACTGAACTATGAGGCCTACCAGCAAGTGAAGAGATGTTAATGAAGCATTAACTAAACGGACTCTCCAGAGGACTTGACTTCAAGGGAAAATTATATAGCTGCAACACAAGAAGGGTACAGAGACTGAACAGCAGGAAAGAAAGGAAAATTGAAAGGAAATCCAATGGGACATAAGAGCGGACCGGTAGCATGAGACCTGCTTGGTGCCATCTTTGCTCAAGGAGAAACAGGTCTGGTCATTGAAGATTCTGAGCCACAAATGTAATGGATGATTGGCTGATGGTACCACAAGTACTCACACAGTCCTTAAGTGAATGTGAGATGAAAGGTACAGAATAATAATAATAAATAAATAAAAAGAGTTTTAAGAGCACTCCACAAAATGCTCACCGGCAAAACATATAAATTGTAAACATTTTAGAAATATGTTGCTTACAAATTATTTATTTTATCAAAATACATGTCTGAAAAAGAAAGGCACATAGCATGGCCACCAAATGGCTTCATACTCTATTGTTCAAAAGTTTGGGGTCAGTAAGATTTTTTTTCTGGAAAGAAGTATACCTTTATTATAGTATTTAGTATACCATTATTACTTTTATAATAAATTCATCAAAAGTGATTCTACATTAATGTTACAAGATTTAAGATTATCAAGATTTAAGATTTTTATTTTCAAATAAATGCTGCTCATTCCAATTAGACCACTTTTACTAATAATAATAAAATGATTTCTGAAGGATTATGTGACACTGAAGACTGCAGTAACGGCTAATGAAAATGTAGCTTTGCCGTCACAGGAATAAATGATATATTAAAATATATATATGTATGTATGTATGTATGTATGTATGTATGTATGTATGTATGTATGTATGTATGTATGTATGTATGTATGTATGTATATATATATATATATATATATATATATATATATATATATATATATTGTCACTTTAATTGAAGTCATACTTTAAAAGCAGCACAAAAATTCTTTGTTGTATCTCCAAAATATATATATATATATATATATATATATATATATATATATATATATATATATATATATATACATATACACACACGTTTTAAATTGTAGTAATATTTTACAAAATTACTCTTTTACTGTATTTTTGATCAATTCTGTCTTGGCGAGCGCAAGCAAACTTTCGAAAACATTACTAACCCCAAACCTTTGAATGGTAGAGTAGGTCTGAATCCCACAAGACAATGGGGAGTAGATGATAAAGAAGGAAAAGGGACCCCAAATAATCTATTTTGTTTTACTTCAGTTCCTTTCACATCTAGTTTGAGATACTTTCTGATAAAATCCTTTTTATAAAACCCATAACATATTGCTCCTATTACTAGCCCTCCACCAACACGACAAAAATAATTATTTGTGGCATTGTTTAAAATTAATAATAATGTGCAGGTAACCAGGGGAGGCCAGGTCTGGGTATCATTAGAGATTTCATTCCCCCCTCAGCACCTCCAACTCGCACAAGGTCTGGAACCATCCATTTACATCTTCGTAATTGGGGACACATGCAGGTTCACATGTACTAAATCTGCCTCCTCCTGACAGCTCTACCCCCTTCAGGGTGTCTTGACAAAGCCCTCGATATGATCAACTGGTACCTCGTCCGGTTCCATTGGGTTTGTCCTTCAATAAAGCAACAACGCAGGGTGAAATAAGCAGTCTAGGCCACAGATCTGATAGCATATGGAAGATGTTTACACTAATATCGCTGTTCTGATGTTATCACATGCCTTATTTAGTGGATCATACGTACTAGAGAGAACGGCTCTAGAAGCAGGGACAAATTTTCATGGAAATAGATTAGATGGGGGTCAACTTATGCATAGGCACATATTGTCTTCTCAGGCGTTCTGTCTTAGAAGCAAAATAAGTCTTGTGGAATGAGCGCAAGCATTTTGGAGATACAACAAAGCATTTTTGTGCTGCTTTTAAAGTATGACTTCAATTAAAGTGACATACTTCTAGCGCATCCATGGGATTTTAAACAAAAGCATATCTATGGATCATAACCAGACAGAATAACCCAGCACAGCTAATGGACATAATAGTTTAGAGATGTTGCTGCGGTCCCTTTGAAACAGCATTATGACTTTCACTTTAAATAACTGCCAACAACATTCTGATTATCTTAGGCTACGTACACGTCAATACGGATGCATTTAAAAATGTAAAGTTTAGTTTTCGTTTCAAAACACTCTCCATCCACAATAGCCTATGCAATAATTTCCAAAAAGTTGCTCATCCACTCTGAAACATCTGAAAACGCTTAAATGAATGGCTAAAAGTATGTCATAAAAGCTCACTGAGATGCTGACAAAATAATATTCTCGCTATTCTTCTAGCATGATCATTTTAATTGCAAAATATCCAACCACTTACTGGTGCATCCAGGTTACACTCAACGGTTCTCATAGCTCAGGGGTCGGGAACCTATGGCTCGCGAGCCATATATGGCTCTTTTGATGGCTGCATATGGCTCTTTTGACGCCGCCGCCCGTCGACAGATACTTCCGCGTTCGGAGGACAGGCAGATCGCGCCGCCGCACCCGCGTTACTTCCGCGTTCGGAGGACAGGCAGATCGCGCCGCCGCACCCGCGTTACTTTCGCGTTTGGAGGACAGAGACATCGCGCCGCACACCCCAACTCTCCCCCCCCCCCCCCGGTCGACAGATCGATCGCTTCGGACTATGGCTCTTCACAGCTTCATATTTAAAAAAAAAAGGGTATATGGCTCTCTCAGACAAAAAGGTTCCCGACCCCTGTCATAGCTATTTAAATGCCAAAAGGATATCAGAATGACTGCATAAGTACCTTAAAAACGATTACCCTTGAGATAACTTAAAAGGCTCATATGGACGAAACCTGTGTTCAGACAATCTTATCGCTCTGTAATAAAGCCAAATACCCCATATTGTAGCAAGGTTGCACAGTCTATATGTCTTAAGTTGGCGTGTCTTTAACTAGAGACTGATAAATTCTAGCAGCCTCATGTGGAACATGCACACAGCAGTTAGTATTTTAAGTAAATTGAACCAAAGTGCCCTTTCAGTGATATGATGAGTAATAATTTAACCCGTTCTAGGTTCCTTGCAATACAGTTAGTTTTTCTGGCTCTCTGGGGGAGTTTTGGCCCATTGCTCTGTAGACCGATGTGCAGCAGTGCCTTTGATTCCGCACATCTGGAAAAGCTGCTCAGTGGTTTAAGGCTGTCCACATACACTCTTTGAAATGAGCAGCCACCGCTGACAGTCTACAGAGGCCACTGCTCCCTTGACTGCAACCCTCTCACCCTTTTTCTTCTGGAAGACTGTTTTATCAAGTATCATGCAGGCGGTAATAAAAGTTTTCGTTTTTAGTTGGGGGGTTGGGGGCGTTGTGCGTGTATGTGTGTGTGAACAACTAAGAGAGAGACTGGATACCCTTGCCAAGAACCCACAAATATGATCATCTTGAAGGGAAACTCCATACAGTATATTTTCAGTGTATAAAGACCCATTTTTATTCATACATTTTATGTGAGAAAAATATTTAGTGAAATTACAAAAACAACAAAATCAACATGTTTCCAAAATTAAACAATTGGCATTTTTATTGTCATTGTACATAAGTAAATTGTTAAAATATCTATAAATATTACATATAACTTTTAAGTTGACATGAATCTGAAGTTAATAATCCCCCCACCCCCACAAAACTATTTGTATTTTTTCCTTACTGTTACGAATGCTGTATTATATAATAAAATAATTAACAATTATGTAACCAGGTCTCCAGGAAGCAGAATAAAATGACAATATACTTATAAATCCTTATTTGTATTTATTATATTTAGGGGCGTAACAGTACACAGGTCTTTAGGTTCAGCTTTTGTGAGCACGGAATGTAATTCAAAACTGAAATGGGACAACACAGTTTATATCGATAAACATGAGACATGCTTTGACCTCCTGTCAGAAGGTGTGCTGTTTAATGCATTTGAGACCTGTTTTCCTCAGAGCATAATTTATATTTTGGGATATAGCCTCATTTGTAAATGTAAGAAATCACAGAAGTATTTCCATTTCGCAGTAAGGCTCAGTTAAACTACACAGACTTAACTGAAGAAGCGCCGGCACAAACAAACCACAAACAAAGAGCCATAGAGCAATAGTTTGTTCAGCAAACCATGGTTTAATCAAAATGAGCAGGAAATCTTATGTTTAGACCTTTACCCTCAGCCGGTCCTGATAACATAACGAACCATGACTTCAAAACCAAGGTACATAACGAACCATAATTTTCCAACCATAATGTACATACCAACACCCCTAATTATACTGACTGCTCATCATTCCCATGGGAAGGGTACTTTGGTTCACTTTTCTAAAAATACTACCTGCTGTGTGTGCAGTATTCAATATGAGGCTGCTAAAATTAATCAGATTCCAGTTAAAGACAAGCAAACATAACACACATAGTTTATCATCATGGTAATTAGTGGTGTTGTGGAGTTGCTAGGGTGTTCTGGAAGGTTTATTATTGGTAAAAGATCCCATTCAAATCTTCATTCGATTTTCAGCCTGTTTTATCATCCACAAGGCAAAACGTCTTCTCACTTAATTACCATGCTGAAGTTATAAAGCTTTCAAACTCTCTGAATATGAGGAATAGTAACAGTCTTAGAAAACACCACTAATTAACAAATGAAAATAAATAGACCGACACCAGACGTGAGATTAAGATGAGTTACAAAAATAAAGAAATTGAGAAGAGAGCACAAAGGCAACTGAGAAAATGGTGGATGGTGGTCTGTTATGCAATCAATCTGTTCTCGTTCATCAGGGTAGATTAGTCAGCTCACAGGAGCTTGTAAATTAGCCTGGTGGAATGTGTACGCCTGCCAACGTCTTGCCTCAAGAAGCTTGGCCCTGCTGACGTCATGACTGTCCTGTGGTCTCATCCACCACTTTTCCTTTCTCTTTCACATTTTCGGTCCAAATATTGCAAGAGACAAAAGTGGAATGACACAAACTGCGGTTTCGACGGAGGTTTGCTCGGCAGAACCGCTAAATATTTCAACCTGAAGGCATTTATAATGGGGGTTTTATATCATCCGCTCATTGATGCTAACTAATAAGCCACATAAGGAGGATACATTCCGCTGTAATTGTAGCTCCAAAAGTGCACTACAGCTGTCAGCTCAAAGACTAACAATGTGGTGTAGTTCAGTTGATATTCCCGAAGCATTTACAAAATATGGGATTACAATTGTTTTTCTAAAATAGCATAGCCTCATCTCACAAAAAAAGAAGCAAAGCCATTGTGAATGAGGTCAATCTAAACAGCATTTAATGACAGAGCAGGAACTCTAGTCATTCATCACTCCTTGAACCCTAAAATGGTCGCCTTGACCTCTCTTCTCCTGAGAGACAGCCAGGTCAAAGCAGGCAAAGGATTTCTGGTGACCCCCCTGATGACTCCTGCTTGGTGGTGGGGGGATCTGAGGAGGAGCAGACAGGCTAATGAGTATTACAGCAAGTCCACTCAGCTTTTAGAGCAGTTTTGCTGATTTGTGTGGAAAAACTAAATATACTACCATTATTTATTTATTTATTTATTTATTATTCATTAAATTGATCAAAAGTCACAAAAATACATTCTTATTACAAAAGATTTCAAATAAATCTGCTCTTTTGAAATTTCTATTCATCAAAGAATATTGGAGAAAATAAAATGTTTACACAAAATCAGCATCATCAACTGAGAAGAAGAAGAAGAAATAGCCAAATATTGCAGGAGACGAAAGTGGAATGACACAATGCGGTTTCGACGGAGGTTTGCTCGGCAGAACCGCTAAATATTTCAACCTGAAGGATGATACATTCTGCTGTAATTGTAGCTCCAAAAGAGCGAAGAAGACGAAGACGAAGACGAAGACGAAGACGAAGACGAAGACGAAGACGAAGACGAAGACGAAGACGAAGACGAAGACGAAGAAGAAGAAGAAGAAGAAGAAGAAGAAGAAGAAGAAGAAGAAGAAGAAGAAGAAGAAGAAGAAGAAGAAGAAGAAGAAGAAGAAGAAGAAGAAGAAGAAGAAGAAGAAGAAGAAGAAGAAGAAGAAGAAGAAGAAGAAGAAGAAGAAGAAGAAGAAGAAGAAGAAGAAGAAGAAGAAGAAGAAGAAGAAGAAGAAGAAGAAGAAGAAGAAGAAGAAGAAGAAGAAGAAGAAGAAGAAGAAGAAGAAGAAGAAGAAGAAGAAGAAGAAGAAGATTACATCCAATAATAAAAAAATTATATAGCACCACTTGACTCTTTTAGGATATAAAAACACTTATTTTAAATAGTAATAATATTTCTCAATTTTAATGTTTTAATGTATTTGAGATCAAATAATTTAGTCTTGATAAGCATAAAAACTACTTTCTGCGAGCGACTACTTTCAAAAACATTAAAAAAAAAGTTTTGGGTAGGATATAGTACACAATAGATTATAAATGACTTAACAGTTATCGCTGTCAGCCGTGTTGTGTCTGAATAACTAAATGAAGTAAATTATATAAAGAATATGATAAAATGTAGTAAATATTTTGCAGAAATGATATGTGAAAGTACGTGCATCATGTTTTAACTGTGTGGTCTAGTCCTAATATACTGAGAGGTTACGGAGCACTGCTGTGCCAATGAACTGTCAGCGCTCTGTGAATCTCATCACATTCATTCTACATGATCTCACCATAAACAAACTCCTGAGCCTAGTCTGTGATATGATGATAAGACCATTTGAGAGATGAGAATGAACACATATGCAGACACATAAGACGCTTTTCAATTATTACAGAAAAATGTGGTATCACATCAAGAGGGTGAGTTAAGAGATCATGACCTTGAAAAATGTTGTTTTTGGTGATTGTTTATTGTGATTTCAGTTTGCCTTGTCAAATACTGCAGGACATATTCTCTCACTTATATGTATATAATACAGCTCTGTTCAAGTATATTATAGAGTATGCTATTTGAAATAAAACAGTGCAGAAAGTAATATTACTTCCACATGTGCTTTGAGAAAAGCCTCAAACATGAAAATAATTTACTTATTTTTTCCCCAAAACACTGACTTTAGCTGTAATTTGAAAGACATAATCATTTTAATTATCATTAATTCTATTCAAACACCTTCCCTTCTATTTATGACCATCAGTGGGCGAAGGCAACAATTGTTAACATAAGTTAATGCATTAGTTGACATTAACTAACAAAGAGCAAAGTTAATGTTAGTTAATAAACATTTTATGTTCATGTAAGTTCATAGTGAGTTAAGAAATGTTAAGAGATACAACTTTTGATCTTAAAAAGGTATTAGTAAATGTATATAATATTTTGTTACATTATACATATATTATATAACCTCTATACAAGTTTTGACAAATCCATGGTGGTTACATTGATCAAAAGATCAAAATGATTACAAAGATCAGATTACAATCATGGCAGTGAGGTCATACAGTTACATGAAACAGATGAATACAGGGGTTTGGTAGGCAGTTTCCATAGAGACAGCCCTATCTAAACACCAAAACATTATGAAGTCACACCATAGGACATGGTGATGCACTATTGCTTTGAAATCTGTATCTGCTTCTCCAGCACACGATATACACTCATGCTGTTGAAGAGGTCATTCCATTGTGAATCCTATCCCTTTCCCAATCACTTCTAATGGATCAGAGCCACTACAAAAAAGACAAACTCACTGCCAAAATCAGCAAATGTCCAGTAACTCCACAGCTGGAGCTCTTGTGTCTTCCCTCCACAGAGAAGAACAGACACAAGTCAGAGAAAGAAAGAGAGAATTGGCGGTGAAAGCGAAGAGTAAAGGGGGGGGGGGGGGGGGGGGGTCTCCATCTGTCCATCTCCAGGGTCTCATTGATCAGTAGGATCAGAGGGGTGAGACCACAGAAAATCGTTTGGAATTCCAACAAGGCCAAGAGGGAAAACGAAGCCTGTGCTCTCTCTCGGTCCCATCCTCTAATCAGTCACATATGACCAGAGAAAAAGAGAACACAATTCACTTGTCTCTCCTTTTCATGCACATTTTTAAATAATTCAGCCTAATACTCCCCCCCAAAAAACGTGTCAGATCAGTAACACTGTTGCTAATGAGCAGTGTTCTACATTGCTATGTTAACTTAACTCCCTTTTTAGTTACAACTGGCGAGTTAATGCTGTAAAATGTAACATAAATAAAAGAAGTTTAATATTTTCTGTGTCAGTCAAAATGCTGCACTAATTAAAAAGACATCATGTGATATTACCCTGTCATTCAAGTCTTCAGTATTACATGACCCATCAAAAATAGTATAAAGTTAGTAGTATAGACATAGTATAAATAGTATAAACATTGAATATAGTTGCTTTTTTCAGGACTCATTGATGAATAGAAAAAAACAACATTTATTTTAAATAGAAATATTTTGTGTTTTATATATATATATATATATATATATATATATTTATTAATTATATAAACACATGCACACGCACGCACGCATGCACGCACACACACACCTTTTCTCAATCAAGAAATCACTTAAATAGGACCTGCCTGACAAAGTGTAGACCAAAAGATCTTCAAAAGCTCCAAAGAAATTCAGGAACAAATGAGAAAGAAAGTAATTGAGATCTATCAGTCTGGTAAAGGTTTACAAAGCCATTCCTAAAGCTTTGGTACTCCAGCGAACCACAGTGAGAGCCATTATCCACAAATGGCAAAAACATGGAACAGTAGGTATGGGTATTTCAGGATATTTCCCAGGAGTGGTCAGCTGACGAAAATTACCCCAAGAGTGCAGCAACAACTCATCCAAGAGGTCACAAAAGACCCCACAACAACATCCAAAGAACTGGTAGCCTCAGTTGCCTCAGTTAAGGTCAGTGTTCACTATAAGAAAGAGACTGGCCAAAAATGGTCTGCATGGCAGAGTTTCAAGAGGAACTTCAGGACCTGGAAGACTTGCTGTGATAAATGGAACCATGAATTCTGATGTATATCAAAAAATCCTAAAAGAGAATGTCTGGCCATCTGTTCGTGACCTCAAGCTGAAGCGAACATGGGTTCTTCAGCAGGACAATGATCCAGAACACACCAGCAAGTCCACCTGAAGATGGCTGAAGATTTTTGAGTGCCCTACTTAGAGTCCTGACCTGAGATTGCTGTGGCATGATCTTAAAAAAAGGCAATTCATGCTTGAAAACCCTCCAATGTGCTGAATTACAACAATTCTGCAAAGTTCAGTGGGCCAAAATTCCTCCATAGCGCTTTAAAAGACTCAAATGCAAACACTTAATTGCAGTTGTTGCTGCTAAGGTGGCCCAACCAGTTAATAGGTTTAGGGGCAAGCACTTTTTCACTCAGGGCCATGTAAGCTTGGATTTTTTCCCCCTTAATAATAACAACATTCATTTAAAAACTGCATTTTACTTGTTTAAATATTTAAATTAGTTTGATGATCTAAAATATTTTTGACAAACATGCAAAAAAAATAAGAAATTAGGCAGGGGGGAAACATTTCCACACCACTGTATAAAAACTACCTAGCTACTTTAGTTTAAAATAAATTATCACTGTAGCTTTTTGCATTAGAAAGTAAAAGTTAACTCTAATTTGAACTAAAGTTTAAGGAAAAAGACAGGAAAAGAAAATAAACCTCCAAAAAGTTAATGTGGTAAATAGATACTCAATCATTTGATACCAACACTGCAAAATATGCCACTGCTTGCATTTATTAACTGAAAGATAAAGGTCAAATACCTTGATATAAACCTATATAAAGTTGCTAAAGCCAGAAATCCAACCTAACACACACAGCAATCACTTACACTTTTGCGGGAACCCATGCACGGCATGGGTTCCCATCAGACCTAAAACTCATGATTCTTAGCTAGAATGACCTAGCACTTGGGAAATGAGCAGTAGATTTAACCCAATAAAAATCCCTCATTGTGCTTTCAACCTGGTCGGCCATAAATCCTACTCCGAAGCACATCCTACAGCGGACCTTGTGCTACACATATTTTAGCTTTATGTCCTTTATCTCTCCCCCATTCACTCATTCAGCGGATTCATCAGCTCAGCAGGGGCTTTTGTCTAAATGCGCAGTTATTAAAACTACATGATTGACTTGATTTTGTAGGGCAGTGTTTTCCAACTTTTCACCCCAAGAGCCCCATCAGTAAGGCTAAAGTACATTGTCATCAACAACTAAATCACAGTATGTGTTTCGCATTTACTAGATATCATGTTGTAATACCATTAATTTTAATAACATTAATAAAGTCTGGTTTTACCCTTATACAAGCAAAAGTGGAAAATGATTAGCAAAAAAAAAAAAAAAAAAACTGTCTCGTCTTCAAAGATTCTGAAAGCATTGAATGAGGTTCCATAATAATTTATTATAGCTATATGATAATTATCATCTGAATCTAACCATGTCATGTAAAAAAGTCAGCCCTTTGTTTATTATCATGTTAATTGTTGTACATTTAGCCCTGTGTCTGGGGGGGGGGGGGGGGGGGGGGGGGGGTATTTAAAAGTAAATACCATACTTTTACATATTCTTCCGTTATTGAAAAACTGTTGCTTTAATTACCTTGAACAAAACTGAAAGTCATTAACAAGACCTTTGTCTCAAAATGCAGTCAATAATTGTAGTAATTCTTGTTTCCTATACCTACTACATTTAAAATAAAATAATAGATCAAATTAGCCCAGAATCAACTTTGCGTTGCCGTCCACGATCATGTTAATGATCAGCCAAATTTCCACATGCATCACTAAAAGTGGTTGTGCCATCTAGCAGTTTAAAACAGAATAAAGTGAAATCACCTTTTACCCCAGTGCTCCTTTAGCTCGGTGGTGCATTTGTTCCTTGTTTAAAGGTTAAATTAAATAAAAACTTGAAATAACAAAGAAACCTGAAAAAAACTAGCACACATTATGCACAATATTAGTAATGATATTTTACAGTATTACTGTATTGGCGATAGAATAAATGCAACCTTTGGAAAACTTAAAAATCGTACCACTAATCTATTAAATATAAAAAAAGTAATCTGCTCAAATTCCCATACAGACACTTCTGTTTAAGAATAATTGTTGTAAGATGTTTGCGTCTGAAAAAGACAGAATTCATCTGGCTAAAAATCAAACAAAACTTATGGACCTCCTGTACATCTGCATGGCACTATGATGCAGTACTTAACGTGCTATTTCTGGAACTGTATCTAAACACTATGATTGGCCATAGCGAATGACCGTGGCTAGTTAGTTTCCTGTTTTCCACAGCATACGGTCTCATTTTTCATAAAAACATATCCGTTCTTAGCTTTGTCTGGACTGAGATTTCCCTCCACAAGTGTAATTAAGTTATTGTATGTTTATTAGTCAGTAGAACAGAGGCCATAGTGTCTTTTAAGTATTAATGACACTACCTTGAACTTGCCCCCGTATCCAGACAGACTATATTAGCATTGAATCGTGTTAGTTTTGGACACATTTTATAGCTACCATTCATATAAACTGTTTGTGTGTGAACACAAAAGGTGTTTGTTTAGGTAAATCTTAGTTCTGGCCTAAAGAAGCCTGCTGGTGGAATTGGGGGGTAAATGTTTCTAGGAAATACCACTTCAACACTCTGTGTTGAGCAAATACCCTAGAGAACAAAGTGTCTGAGCGCTTGTGTGTGTGCACTCTGAAAGCTCAAAGTCTTCCTGTAGGACACTGAACAGCACAGCAGAGCAGCACTGGGTCCATTAGAGCTCATCAAGAGATTGCCTTCCCAGAGTGCAATTACAAGTCCACAGAGCCATGAACCTTCCTGAAGTTCTGCCAACAACATCTGAGCACCACGTTTCCACAGGACGGTTGACCTGCCTTAGAAATGAATGCCAAATTAATTGCTAAAACCCTAATTCAATTTAGTGCGGCTGAGCGAGAACGTTTATTTTTTCTCCCAGACTATCAGAAGTAAGGATACGCATTTAGCAAGTGCAGCAATATGACAAAAATAAGTCAATATGGCTGCCAACATTCCTGCACAACCTATGGTACAATTACACAGAACAGATGGATTAATGAATGGAACATTTACAGTAAATTGGTGGAGAGAACCGGAGCACAGAAAGCCCATCCAACTACTAAAGAGACACAAACAAAAGACAAATTCTTGTTTAGTTTAGCATTTCTGTAGAAACCATGTTAAGTACACTAAATATTCCCACTTTAGTGATACTTTTAGTGCCGAGCCACTAGAAATGTAGAACGAGAAGAAGAGATCGAGAAAGCAAGTGTGCGTGTATGTGTAAGTGAATGCCATGATACATGAATATGATATTAATTTGGTACCATGGTACATATAAAGTATCATGCTATTACAGATGCCACCAAATTTAACTAAATTGAATTATACAAAGACTCAACCAGCTAGAAGGAAATCTGAAAAGTTTAAAAGCCTGCTAAAGGCCAAGTAATAAATGACATTGTGCGATATAAAATTCTACCGGGACTCAAAATAACAAGAAAAATAATAGTAATTGTGAGACAAAGATCAAAACTGTCAATTTGTGAGAAATAAATGAGATCCTGAGTAAAATCACAGTTATAAAAAGTAAAAAAAAATTCCCTTAATTGTGATGTCACACTTAGAAATAAAGTTGCAATAAGGAAACAGTTGTAATTTTGCACTGAATAAATAAATATGACAAATTAAGTTACTTGTTAGATATGACAACTACGAGAAATTAAGTTGCAACTTTAAAGTATGTGATATGAAGTCACAATTTACAAGAAATAAAGTAAAACCCTTCATAGAAAAGTGATATGTTATTCAGCGAAAGACAAAAGTTTAAAACAAATGTTATATAGATGAGAAAAAGGAAAAACTTTTCAAGTGCGTACCATGCAGTCCAATTCACAAAAATGTCCCAACAGTTCAGTGCACTCTCCAGGCATTTCATAATGAAAAAGTACCAGCATCGGAGGAAAGTCCCGCAGTGTAGCTCTGTCCCTGCACATAAAGGTTGGCTGTGGCTGAAAACTCCTAAAGTTTTACAAGCTAACATTATCCCCTGGTTCTCATAGAGCCCTGATAAACCAGAGGGGACACGGCACCATAAACACATTCTAACTCTGCTGTGGCACATCCATTCAAACTGGAACTAGGGGCACATGACCTTTTTATTATCTTTTTTAGCTATGTTTTACATAAAGGTTTTGATTTAAAAAAAATTTGTTTAACTATACAAGGAAAAGGCTACTTGCACTTCTGATTGAAGCCCCACCCACATCTGGTTCTTCAGATAATTAAGTTGGCTTGAGAAAGCCAACTTAGTGATATTGTATCTAAACTTATTAAGTTGGCTTGAGAAAGCCAACTTAGTGATATTGTATCTAAACTTATTATTATTATTATTATTATTCTTCTTACCTAAAATTCTCAATGCATCTCCTCCTAGAGCTTTAAAGCTACAACCACTAAACTCTGCTCAGACTTCAGACCTGTTCTGACTTGAGTTGCTATCCCTTTTCAGACTGATCAGACTTATGATTTTTGATAAAACTGAAGATTAAAGTCATAAAATCTCCATAGACTTTCACTAATGAAGTGAAAACTGAATTTTAGATAGAGCGTCCACTCCATCTGTTGGTAACATCACAACATTACACCTGATATATAATACATTTCAATACAGTATGTGTGAACATGTCCATTCCAATGGGCATGCATTTTATTTTTTTAAATCCTGAAAAAAAACTTGCAGGTCTACAATCGATTTTTTACTTTAATTAGTAAGTTAAATCTCTCTATTTTACATTCATAATATCACAAAATTACACCCCTGTCAGTGAGAGCACTGAAGTTTGAACGAATCAGAGCGCTGCAATTCAAAGCCTCAAAGCTTTTCAAAGACGCCATTACTGCTGGAGAGAGAGATCATAATCTCCTAAAATAGATTTATGTGAGAGAGTTTATGATCAAACGGAAATTGTTTCCGATTATCAAGTAACCGCTGCAGCGTGTTTCCTTGAAGATTTATGCACTTATATGGCCAAATTCTGACTCTCATTCGTCTTTACTCGGCAACGGAGTACATTACTATGGGGAAGGTAAGTGAAGTTTAAACGCGCGTCCTCCTGGACTCGCGCCAACGCATAACCGTCTAAGCACCTACGTTTATTTATAGCGCTCATTTATGTACTTTATTGCCGAATTCTGACTCTCGCTCGTGTGTTCATGGGGAAGACACATGTAAAAAGGCTTCCCTGAGCAGCGCGCGCGCTGACTCTCTTCAAATGCAGCGTCTAACAGTCAAAGTTATTTATAACTAATTCTTGAGTATATAGTTACATTGTGTTAATTCTTTTATCTGCTTTTAACTAAAGTCTGACTCCTGTTCTCGAGTTCAAACGCGCTTCCTGAGCAGATTCGCTGATAGATCGATGTTTTGTGAACACTTAAACAATAAATGAAATAAGGTATTTAAAAGGATGCAAAAACAATGGCAGATCGATTCAAACTGTAAACTGCTTGAGATTAAAAAAAAACTGCATTACTCTGCTGCATTACATGAGCAGGAATTATTTAAAAAATACTAATATTTAAGTTATTTTGTTTCCCATGGAGGAAGGCTTTATACAAATATTACATTGCGTTTATTCCTTTATCTGCTATAATTGCCGTGTTGAACTGAAGTCTGACATGGCAGATCGAGTCAATCTGAAAACTGCTTGAGATTAGAAAAAACTGCATTACTCTCCTCATTGTACTTTAGCAGGAATTATTTTAAAAATACTAATATTTAAGTTTGTTTCCCATGAAGGAAGGATTTACATATACATCTAAAAAGTATGTATTAGAGGCTCCATATACGCGCGTCCTCCCGCATTCGCGCGTCCACGCCTAAGCGCCTACGTTTATTTATAGCGCGTAAATTTATTCACACACATACATGCATATCTATCTACATCTATATTGTAAATATAAAGGGCTCCATATACATGCAGTGTAACTGCTGTCTGTTTTGAAAGTGGTAAGACTACATAAATAATGCTTAATTACATCTTTAAAATAGAAATAAAACAAAGTATTATTCACAGTATCACAGTACCATTTATATATATATATATATATATATATATATATATATATATATATATATACACACATCTATTTAGTATATATAAAAGGCTACATATAGTGTAACTGTGGTGTAACTGCAGTCTCTTTTGAAAGTGATTAGCCTATATTAATAATGCTTAATTACAGCTTTAAAATAGAAATAAAACAAAGTATTATTCACAGTATAATATATATATATATATATATATATATATATATATATATACACACACACACACACCTCTATACATATTATATATATATATATATATATATATATATATATATATACATACACATCTATTTAGTATATATAAAAGGCTACATATACATGCAGTGTAACTGCAGTCTCTTTTGAAAGTGATTAGCCTATACTAATAATGCTTAATTACAGCTTTAAAATAGAAATTAAACAAAGTATTTTTCGCATTAGTGAAAACTGACCGTTAAAAGCCAAGGATGTAATTAAACCGTAAACATTTTTTTAAACTAATTACAATTTTCCAACACTTTGGGGATCAAAAAGCATAATTATAACTTATTTTTAAGTTTAAACTCTCAAAACTTTTTAAGCTAATTAACGATAAATCTTGCTAACAATATGCTAATTCAGCAAATTCTTGCCAGCAACATGCTTATTTATGTTAAATGTTGCTAATGACTTCAGAATTCATACAAAATCTTGCTAGCAACAAGATAATTAACATTAAATCTTGCTAGCAAAATTGATCATCAATTGATTAAAGATTAAATTATGATCAAAGAACATAACGACACCTTAGTAACTGCCTAGAAACAACGCAAGGCAATAACTAACAAGAGTATATATGCTCAAGATCTAATTCTTTCCATCTATCCATCTGTAAACTTTCAAAACTTTTTAAGCTTTTACAAATAAATTTAACTTTCAGGCTAGGCTTTCTCAAGCCAACTGAAGTTTATATCATAAACTTCCTCTATCTAGTTAAGTTGGCTTGAGAAAGCCAACTTAGTGATATTGTATCTAAACTTATTATTATTATTATTATTCTTCTTACCTAAAATTCTCAGAGCATCTCCTCCTAGAGCTTTAAAGCTACAACCACTAAACTCTGCTCAGACTTCAGACCTGTTCTGACTTGAGTTGCTATCCCTTTTCAGACTGATCAGACTTATGATTTTTGATAAAACTGAAGATTAAAGTCATAAAATCTCCATAGACTTTCACTAATGAAGTGAAAACTGAATTTTAGATAGAGCGTCCACTCCATCTGTTGGTAACATCACAACATTACACCTGATATATAATACATTTCAATACAGTATGTGTGAACATGTCCATTCCAATGGGCATGCATTTTATTTTTTTAAATCCTGAAAAAAAACTTGCAGGTCTACAATCGATTTTTTACTTTAATTAGTAAGTTAAATCTCTCTATTTTACATTCATAATATCACAAAATTACACCCCTGTCAGTGAGAACACTGAAGTTTGAACGAATCAGAGCGCTGCAATTCAAAGCCTCAAAGCTTTTCAAAGACGCCATTACTGCTGGAGAGAGAGATCATAATCTCCTAAAATAGATTTATGTGAGAGAGTTTATGATCAAACGGAAATTGTTTCCGATTATCAAGTAACCGCTGCAGCGTGTTTCCTTGAAGATTTATGCACTTATATGGCCGAATTCTGACTCTCATTCGTCTTTACATGGCGACGGATTTTCGCTGTTGAGCACTATGAAGGTAAGTGAAGTTTAAACGCGCGTCCTCCTGGACTCGCGCCAAAGCATAACCGTCTAATCGCCTAAGTTTATTTATAGCGCTCATTTATGTACTTTATTGCCGAATTCTGACTCTCGCTCGTGTTTGCATGGGGAAGGCAGATACATGTAAAATGCTTCCCTGAGCAGCGCGCGCTGACTCTCTTCAAATGCAGCGCCTAACAGTCAAAGTTATTTATAACTAATTCTTGAGTATATAGTTACATTGTGTTAATTCTTTTATCTGCTTTTAACTAAAGTCTGACTCCTGTTCTCGAGTTCAAACGCGCTTCCTGAGCAGATTCGCTGATAGATCGATGTTTTGTGAACACTTAAACAATAAATGAAATAAGGTATTTAAAAGGATGCAAAAACGATGGCAGATCGATTCAAACTGTAAACTGCTTGAGTTAAAAAAACTGCATTACTCTGCTGCATTACATGATCAGGAATTATTTTAAAAATACTAATATTTAAGTTATTTTGTTTCCCATGGAGGAAGGCTTTATACAAATATTACATTGCGTTGATTCCTTTATCTGCTATAATTGCCGTGTTGAACTGAAGTCTGACATGGCAGATCGAGTCAATCTGAAAACTGCTTGAGATTAGAAAAAACTGCATTACTCTCCTCATTGTACTTTAGCAGGAATTATTTTAAAAATACTAATATTTAAGTTTGTTTCCCATGAAGGAAGGATTTACATATACATCTAAAAAGTATGTATTAGAGGCTCCATATTCGCGCGTCCACGCCTAAGCGCCTACGTTTATTTATAGCGCGTAAATTTATTCACACACATACATGCATATCTATCTATCTACATCTATATTGTAAATATAAAGGGCTCCATATACATGCAGTGTAACTGCTGTCTGTTTTGAAAGTGGTAAGACTACATAAATAATGCTTAATTACATCTTTAAAATAGAAATAAAACAAAGTATTATTCACAGTATCACAGTACCATTTATTTATATATATATATATATATATATATATATACACACACATCTATTTAGTATATATAAAAGGCTACATATAGTGTAACTGTGGTGTAACTGCAGTCTCTTTTGAAAGTGATTAGCCTATATTAATAATGCTTAATTACAGCTTTAAAATAGAAATAAAACAAAGTATTATTCACAGTATCATATATATATATATATATATATATATATATATATATATATATATATATATACACACACACACACACACACCTCTATACATATTATATATATATATATATATATATATATATATATATATATATATACCGTATTTTCCCGCATATAATCCGCAGACGCAGATAATCCGCACCCTCATATATCCCGCGGGTTTTGGGGGTTTGTGTAAAAAATTATTGGTATAATCCGCACCCTCAGATATCCCGCACCCATGCATTTTTTTGTGGAAGTTCACGATTCGAATTTCAAATGTTGCTCGCATGACGTTAATTATCCATAACTGTTCAGGCTCGGTAAACAGTGCTTGTGCGCGAAATTCAAACAATAAGACAGGGATCGGGAACCTATGGCTCTTTTGATGGCTGCAAATGGCTCTTTTGACGCCGCCGCCCCTCGTCGACAGATCGATCGCTCCGCTACTTCCGCGTTCGGAGGACAGGCAGATCGCGCCGACACATCACCGGTCAGACAGCCTATCAGCGCCAGCTGTAAGACTGACAGTACAGAGGCCAGACAACCCGTGCCAGAAAGAAAAAAACGCAATTTTTTCTTATATTGAAATATTATTACGTGTAAAAAATGTGTGATATAGTCCGCACCCTTATATATCCCGCACCCCCCCTGCGGGGTTTGTAAAATCTGGTATAACCCGCGGGATATATGCGGGAAAATACGGTATATATATATATACACATCTATTTAGTATATATAAAAGGCTACATATACATGCAGTGTAACTGCAGTCTCTTTTGAAAGTGATTAGCCTATACTAATAATGCTTAATTACAGCTTTAAAATAGAAATTAAACAAAGTATTTTTCGCATTAGTGAAAACTGACCGTTAAAAGCCAAGGATGTAATTAAACCGTAAACATTTTTTTAAACTAATTACAATTTTCCAACACTTTGGGGATCAAAAAGCATAATTATAACTTATTTTTAAGTTTAAACTCTCAAAACTTTTTAAGCTAATTAACGATAAATCTTGCTAACAATATGCTAATTCAGCAAATTCTTGCCAGCAACATGCTTATTTATGTTAAATGTTGCTAATGACTTCAGAATTCATACTAAATCTTGCTAGCAACAAGATAATTAACATTAAATCTTGCTAGCAAAATTGATCATCAATTGATTAAAGATTAAATTATGATCAAAGAACATAACGACACCTTAGTAACTGCCTAGAAACAACGCAAGGCAATAACTAACAAGAGTATATATGCTCAAGATCTAATTCTTTCCATCTATCCATCTGTAAACTTTCAAAACTTTTTAAGCTTTTACAAATAAATTTAACTTTCAGGCTAGGCTTTCTCAAGCCAACTGAAGTTTATATCATAAACTTCCTCTATCTAGTTAAGTTGGCTTGAGAAAGCCAACTTAGTGATATTGTATCTAAACTTATTATTATTATTATTATTATTATTATTATTATTATTCTTACCTAAAATTCTCAATGCATCTCCTCCTAGAGCTTTAAAGCTACAACCACTAAACTCTGCTCAGACTTCAGACCTGTTCTGACTTGAGTTGCTATCCCTTTTCAGACTGATCAGACTTATGATTTTTGATAAAACTGAAGATTAAAGTCATAAAATCTCCATAGACTTTCACTAATGAAGTGAAAACTGAATTTTAGATAGAGCGTCCACTCCATCTGTTGGTAACATCACAACATTACACCTGATATATAATACATTTCAATACAGTATGTGTGAACATGTCCATTCCAATGGGCATGCATTTTATTTTTTTAAATCCTGAAAAAAAACTTGCAGGTCTACAATCGATTTTTTACTTTAATTAGTAAGTTAAATCTCTCTATTTTACATTCATAATATCACAAAATTACACCCCTGTCAGTGAGAGCACTGAAGTTTGAACGAATCAGAGCGCTGCAATTCAAAGCCTCAAAGCTTTTCAAAGACGCCATTACTGCTGGAGAGAGAGATCATAATCTCCTAAAATAGATTTATGTGAGAGAGTTTATGATCAAACGGAAATTGTTTCCGATTATCAAGTAACCGCTGCAGCGTGTTTCCTTGAAGATGTATGCACTTATATGGCCAAATTCTGACTCTCATTCGTCTTTACTCGGCAAAGGAGTACATTACTATGGGGAAGGTAGGTGAAGTTTAAACGCGCGTCCTCCTGGACTCGCGCCAAAGCATAACCGTCTAAGCACCTACGTTTATTTATAGCGCTCATTTATGTACTTTATTGCCGAATTCTGACTCTCGCTCGTGAGTCAATATACATTGGAAAAGGCTTCCCTGAGCAGCGCGCGCGCTGACTCTCTTCAAATGCAGCGTCTAACAGTCAAAGTTATTTATAACTAATTCTTGAGTATATAGTTACATTGTGTTAATTCTTATATCTGCTTTTAACTAAAGTCTGACTCCTGTTCTCGAGTTCAAACGCGCTTCCTGAGCAGATTCGCTGATAGATCGATGTTTTGTGAACACTTAAACAGTAAATGAAATAAGATTTTTAAAGGATGCAAAAAACATGGCAGATCGATTCAAACTGTAAACTGCTTGAGATTAAAAAAAACTGCATTACTCTGCTGCATTACATGAGCAGGAATTATTTAAAAAATACTAATATTTAAGTTATTTTGTTTCCCATGGAGGAAGGCTTTATACAAATATTACATTGCGTTGATTCCTTTATCTGCTATAATTGCCGTGTTGAACTGAAGTCTGACATGGCAGATCGAGTCAATCTGAAAACTGCTTGAGATTAGAAAAAACTGCATTACTCTCCTCATTGTACTTTAGCAGGAATTATTTTAAAAATACTAATATTTAAGTTTGTTTCCCATGAAGGAAGGATTTACATATACATCTAAAAAGTATGTATTAGAGGCTCCATATACGCGCGTCCTCCCGCATTCGCGCGTCCACGCCTAAGCGCCTACGTTTATTTATAGCGCCTAAATCTATTCACACACATACATGCATATCTATCTACATTTATATTGTAAATATAAAGGGCTCCATATACATTCAGTGTAACTGCTGTCTGTTTTGAAAGTGGTAAGACTACATAAATAATGCTTAATTACATCTTTAAAATAGAAATAAAACAAAGTATTATTCACAGTATCACAGTACCATTTATTTATTTATATATTTATATATATATATATATATATATATATATATATATATATATATATATATATATATATACACACATATACACACATCTATTTCGTATATATAAAAGGCTACATATAGTGTAACTGTGGTGTAACTGCAGTCTCTTTTGAAAGTGATTAGCCTATATTAATAATGCTTAATTACAGCTTTAAAATAGAAATAAAACAAAGTATTATTCACAGTATCATATATATATATATATATATATATATATATATATATATATATATATATATATATATATATATATACACACACACACACACCTCTATACATATTATATATATATATATATATATATATATATATATATATACACATACACATCTATTTAGTATATATAAAAGGCTACATATACATGCAGTGTAACTGCAGTCTCTTTTGAAAGTGATTAGCCTATACTAATAATGCTTAATTACAGCTTTAAAATAGAAATTAAACAAAGTATTTTTTGCATTAGTGAAAACTGACCGTTAAAAGCCAAGGATGTAATTAAACCGTAAACATTTTTATAAACTAATTACAATTTTCCAACACTTTGAGGATCAAAAAGCATAATTATAACTTATTTTTAAGTTTAAACTCTCAAAACTTTTCAAGCTAATTAACGATAAATCTTGCTAACAATATGCTAATTCAGCAAATTCTTGCCAGCAACATGCTTATTTATGTTAAATGTTGCTAATGACTTCGGAATTCATACTAAATCTTGCTAGCAACAAGATAATTAACATTAAATCTTGCTAGCAAAATTGATCATCAATTGATTAAAGATTAAATTATGATCAAAGAACATAACGACACCTTAGTAACTGCCTAGAAACAACGCAAGGCAATAACTAACAAGAGTATATATGCTCAAGATCTAATTCTTTCCATCTATCCATCTGTAAACTTTCAAAACTTTTTAAGCTTTTACAAATAAATTTAACTTTCAGGCTAGGCTTTCTCAAGCCAACTGAAGTTTATATCATAAACTTCCTCTATCTAGTTATTATTATTATTCTTCTTACCTAAAATTCTCAATGCATCTCCTCCTAGAGCTTTAAAGCTACAACCACTAAACTCTGCTCAGACTTCAGACCTGTTCTGACTTGAGTTGCTATCCCTTTTCAGACTGATCAGACTTATGATTTTTGATAAAACTGAAGATTAAAGTCATAAAATCTCCATAGACTTTCACTAATGAAGTTAAAACTGAATTTTAGATAGAGCGTCCACTCCATCTGTTGGTAACATCACAACATTACACCTGATATATAATACATTTCAATACAGTATGTGTGAACATGTCCATTCCAATGGGCATGCATTTTATTTTTTTAAATCCTGAAAAAAAACTTGCAGGTCTACAATCGATTTTTTACTTTAATTAGTAAGTTAAATCTCTCTATTTTACATTCATAATATCACAAAATTACACCCCTGTCAGTGAGAGCACTGAAGTTTGAACGAATCAGAGCGCTGCAGTTCAAAGCCTCAAAGCTTTTCAAAGACGCCATTACTGCTGGAGAGAGAGATCATAATCTCCTAAAATAGATTTATGTGAGAGAGTTTATGATCAAACGGAAATTGTTTCCGATTATCAAGTAACCGCTGCAGCGTGTTTCCTTGAAGATTTATGCACTTATATGGCCAAATTCTGACTCTCATTCGTCTTTACTCGGCAACGGAGTACATTACTATGGGGAAGGTAAGTGAAGTTTAAACGCGCGTCCTCCTGGACTCGCGCCAAAGCATAACCGTCTAATCGCCTAAGTTTATTTATAGCGCTCATTTATGTACTTTATTGACGAATTCTGACTCTCGCTCGTGTTTGCACGGGGAAGACGCATGTAAACGGCTTCCCTGAGCAGCGCGCGCTGACTCTCTTCAAATGCAGCGTCTAACAGTCAAAGTTATTTATAACTAATTCTTGAGTATATAGTTACATTGTGTTAATTCTTTTATCTGCTTTTAACTAAAGTCTGACTCCTGTTCTCGAGTTCAAACGCGCTTCCTGAGCAGATTCGCTGATAGATCGATGTTTTGTGAATACTTAAACAGTAAATGAAATACGATTTTTAAAGGATGCAAAAAACATGGCAGATCGATTCAAACTGTAAACTGCTTGAGATTCAAAAAAAACTGCATTACTCTGCTGCATTACTTGAGCAGGAATTATTTTAAAAATACTAATATTTAAGTTATTTTGTTTCCCATGGAGGAAGGCTTTATACAAATATTACATTGCGTTGATTCCTTTATCTGCTATAATTGCCGTGTTGAACTGAAGTCTGACATGGCAGATCAATTCAATCTGAAAACTGCTTGAGATTAGAAAAAACTGCATTACTTTCCCCATTGTACTTGGCAGGAATGATTTAAAAAATACTAATATTTAAGTTATTTTATTTCACAGGAAGAAACAATTTATATATACATATATCTCCTTCAGACCTGGGGCATATTCTTCGTACCTCGCTAACTCACTTAGCTGGATTAGATTGTTGACGATTTCGCATGATCTTGGATTGTTCGGTTCTTCGACGCTCATCCGGGACTTGTTGTCATAGTAACAGGTCCGCTGAAGTGAACCTGCTCGGAGCAGGCTTACTTCAAGTTAGCAGGATTAGTTCACGCAAGCGGAGGTGATATGGGAAGTTTGTCGCAACATGTCCTGTCCGTTTTTACGAGAGAAACCTGTTGCTGAAGGTGCAATATAATATATTTAATATAATAATTATATATATATATATATATATATATATAAATTATATATATATATGTATATTATATTTCGTTTTTCACGTGAGGGTATAATGTATCTAGTTAATTTAGATACAATTAGTCGTAGTCGGGCGTTAGCTACAGCTCAAACTGTGTGTATTGCCTTGCGCTACTTTGCGAGCGGCACGTTCATTTACACTGTTGGTATACGGAGAACATTGTGAAAGTGCTGTCTGTCGTGCCATTCGCAAAGTTACCAGCACTCAAGCAGTCATTTTTGAAAAAAGGGAACTTTGCACACAGTTAGTTTACAGTTTATTTTATTTATTTAAAAAAATCCAGCTGATCATCTCTTGCCTGTGGAATGAAATAAATAAATCATGCAAGGTCCTCAATAGTAGGCTACAGTGTGTTTATTCGTGTATTTTATTAACTTTGAAGTTCCTCTTGAAGCAAGTCAATCTCAAGTCTGACTTTTTGCTTTATTAGTTTTTGCAATTCTATTTCATTAATTGACTTTTTTTTTGCAGCACAGCGCAAGTAGTAAAGATACTATTTTGCAGAACATAGTTAGCGCGATTATGTCATCCCGAATGTGTCAACTGATCTTGGATGTAGTAAGCGACGTACGAAGAATATGCCCCAGAATTAGGTTCTAGGTTTCTGAAAAAAATAATAATAATAATATCCCATTAAATTAGGCATCTATTAATGAGTAAGAAAAAAAATCATAACTCCTTCATAGCAATGTTTGTTGTCAATTGCAGTGGACATTTGGTCTTAACAGCTGTGAATATCAAACTAATATAAACCAATATAAAACAAAATTAAACATAAAAAAATCCCAAGGTCAAGAACTTGAACAATATAACATTTCAACTTTAATTTTGAGGTTTTTGCTTTACAAATTGCACATTTAATAAAATAAACCTCTAATAGAAAATGCATTAGAGTCAGTGCAGTCACTTTACACACACACATTTCCTGTGTGTATCTTTCAAAGTATTCCCCAGTGGCACAGAGCAGTAGTGCACTTTGCACTAATCACATTAAATAAATAATTGTATATTCTGCATATGACATTTTCTCAATTTCTTCTTAAAATTTGACATATTTTAGAATGAGATTTGAATTTTGACTAATTATTACCCTACTGGCCATAACAGCAAATAGCATTATGATACCACATGAAGACATCTGTACAATACCTGTACACATTTTGGGGGGGGGGGGGGGGGGGGGGGGTATTGTATTTATTAGGTCCTACATATCTCAAATAGCAAGAAAAATTACAAAATGCACATCAGGCAAACTTGTGGGACTCAAGAGGATATATAATACATTTCAATCAGCATGTGCATTGAGTAGCAGTCATTGGAACCCAATGTCCATTGCAATGGATATGCATTTTTTTTTAAATCCTGAAAAAAGACTTTTTTAACTTTAATTAGTAAGTTAAATCTCTCTATTTTACATACTAACTATGAAATACTGGCAAACATATCAAAGATTGCAAATATAACTGTAGAAAATGCTGCTTCTGTGTGTGGGAAACAGCGCCACTCACTGACCAACTGAATCATCAGTAATCTCCAAATAAATCTTGTTAGTGACAAACTCTCAAAACTTTTCAAGCTTGAAGCTTTTACAACTAATTTAAACTTTCAGGCTAGGCTTTCTCAAGCCAACTGAAGTTTATATCATAAACTTCCTCTATCTAGTTGTCACTATTCACTTTCAAAAGAAATATAAACATGACTTATCTGTCACAATAAATTCAATTAACTCATTTGTTCCATTGCACTGCGCTCTGTCTAGTTATTTCAAACGCAAGAACACATTGAGCATTTGTTTTATTGGCTTATTTCACTCAGTTTAGAACTGGAGTTTAGTCTGTCTAGCTGTGATTTATGTGAAGCTGATGCAACTGAAGTGATGCTTGAGGTGTGTGGAAGAATCAGAGATCCCAAATCACCCGCGCTTCCCTTCAAACTCACTGACGGTTAAACTCTTTTATTCTAATCCACCAATCCTTTTTTCCACCATACATCATCTATTCCTTCCAGCCCCGATGACATTACATTCAGAATGACATCACAACACTGACGCCAAATGCTCCAGTGTTTTGTGAACTGTGCACTGCAAATGTAGCACAACTGATTGAGACTTTTTTTGGGCTTCCAGTAAACGGTACAAACAGCCAAGTGCCACATGAGCTACAGTTGAGAGAGGTGAAGTTCTCCTCTCACACTCTGTCACTGCCATAACACCAGTCCTCATAAAACCCTAAACCACCTCTTTAGTTTCACACTTACTCTGACTTTATAAGCAAAGCCTGTGGTGACACAACGTGTGTGGGTTTGTGTATATGTGCAGACTGGCATAATAAAAATATAAGACAGAAGCTACCTAAACCATCTCACCTAGCAAAGAACTTTCTCTTAACAGTGAGGCTGTAATTTCTGTGCCAAAACAATCATCAAGCTAAACTGTAAAAAAGGATGGCTGATTTCAAACAGGTTTTATAGTGTTGCTTGAATACTGACTTGGAAAACACTAAAAAAGCTACAGATATCTTTAACATATGTTAATTTGTAATAAATAAATAAAAAATCAATAGGTTTTCTTTCGCTAATTGGTAATGCTAACAATGCTACTAGCTAGTTAGTAAGAACTAACTGGGGGGGGGGGGAGGCACATTCATATTCTACAATGCCTCTGATTGGACAGTAATCTGTGTTGTACAGGTGAGAAATCAGTATTTTTGTTCCGTTTACCAAGAAGAGAAAATGCAAACATGTTTCACAAACGTTTGCATTTTCTACACAATTTTTAGTATATGTTGAACACTTTATAAACTCAATATCTTCAGCTTTTTCTACACTCCATACAGTGAGGAGCTCAAGTTAACAGCAACACATGCTTCTGTGTACTAAAAGACTGTTAAACCATGTCCTAACTAGGCATGCCGTGAAAAGCAAGTTTTGCCACTAACCAGTCATGACAGCGATACTCGACAAGCAACAGGGGATTCTATTTTTGGAATGGTTTCTATTGCTGCAATGTCAATCAATTATCATGTCAGGTAGAGCGCTTGGTTTAATTTGAGTTCAAATATCTTTGCTTGACTTTAATAACCATGGTGAAAGCAACAGTGGATAATTTCTGGATATATGTGAACAAACAAAACAGATTTGATCAGCCCCTGAGTATGCATTTTGAATGGTGTTAAATTGGTTAAATTGATTAGTTTCAGTACTTAACCATTTTGTTGTGAGACAGCAATACGCTTGCAGAGAGATAGGGAGAGAGAGAGAGAGAGGGGTGGGGACAAACAAATTGCTTGTTGCTGGTGTTAAAGGGTTAGACACACAAAAATGAAAATTCTGTCATCATTTATTTACCCTCAATTTCAAACCCATAGGGCGTTGGTTCATTTTTTAAAACACTGTTGAAAGTACACTTAACCAAAACTTAGAGAATCTAAAGGTAATAAAACAAATCCATATCATGCCTTTATGACCTTTTAAGATCTTTTAAGTTTTGTTTGACTTTCAAACCTGACCGCTCAGGTTTTGTTTAACACGTCTAATCTTATATTTCATTCAAATATCTTAACTTGAATTTTGAAGACTAACCAAAGACTTGTGAGTTTGGAACAACATGACAGTGAGTACAGGATGGTATTGATATTTTATTGATGATATTTTCATATTTGGTTGGACTATCTCTTTAGGTTTTTTGTCGGATTAATTTTTTCATGTAACACTACCTTTCAAAAATATCATAGTAAATGGTGTGAGTGCAGTGTATAGTTCTTAATTTGGGATGCAATGTAAAATATATATACTTTTAGCAGCACATTAGCTTCTAGAAGCTAAAGTATGTGGACTAAAAGCTAAAATGTAAATTTTATGGGGGTTTGAAAGTAACTATTATGCACTAAACCTAGTATAAAGCTAATATCAACACCCCTTAATATGCGAAAGGATCCATGGACCCTGAAATCTTTCAACTGGCTGTGTGTAGACTATGAAATCACAGGTCTAAATATAATAATTTTCTCAAAACAACAGAAACTTCGTAGTTCTGTGTTTCCTCAGGTCCAGTGCTTTTACTCACAGACAAACTCAGTGTTTGAGTGATTAATGCAGGTAGAGGCTTCATTAATCATGTGGACGCAGAGAAAGGTGTTGGATAAAGAAAAGTGACATTAGCTTCGGTGTGTAATGTGAGAGCTTGAAGGCCAGTGAGGAGGAGAGTGTGTGCGCATGTACGTTTTGATTCTAACCAGGCCTGGCTTGTCTCAGCAAACGGCTTGATGAAGCAGGAAGTCATCCAAACACAAGCTATGTGGACTGAACACTGCAAGGTGGTCTTAAACATACGACACAAGCCCACACACAAAGATCTGCACCACCTGAAGAAAAGGATGCCTATGAGACATCTCTATTATCTAGGTACAGAGTTCTATTCAGTACGACTGAGTTTGGTTGGCTGATCAAGCATAGCTCTAATTGAATGAGTGTGAGGACAAACTGCATCTGAGGATCAGACTATTGTAAATGAAATATTTCTTTGTCGTAATTTGACATGTTCATCAGACTTCAGCAGGCATTTGAGGTGTACAAGGTTGTTTTCCTGGTTTCATATGTAAATATAAAAAAATAAGAGAAATGAACAATTAAGAGAATGAAAATGAACAATTCAATATCCAATATAGACAGGTACCAAATAATAATAAATCTCAAATATAGGCAAATAACCAATATGGTACAGATTTATTATGCCTCACCACCATTTAGTGAACAGACAAGTGTAAAAAAACAATACAAAAAACTGTTTGGCTGAAAGAAATTAATAACTCTTTCCTTGCTGTTGACATAATTCTCTGGCAATTCATGTTTTCTGTTACATGGTAGAGGGCACCATTATACATCTTCTGAAAGTGTACTGAATCACTTTCAGAAGAAGTCTTCAGTATCACATGATCCATCTGAAATCATTCTGATATGCTGATTTGACACTAAAGAAACATTTCTTATTATAAGTGTTGAAATCAGTTGTGCTGGCTAATATTTAATATACTTTTGAACTGGTGTATATTCACAACAGAATTGACAACACAGCTGAAAAACGGCATAAAGTCTGTAGAGATTAGGGATGCGACTATTCGATACTCAGTATCTGTATCAGCTCTAATGCTGCAATTCTTTGCTGGATATTGGTCAGACAAGTCCGTATACTATATTATCCGTATACTATAATTTGTTATTGCTAAGCCCACAAAATGCACAAAAACGTGAACAGACAAGTGTAAAGGACAATTCTGGGACAAAAAACTGTTTGGCTGAAAGAAATTAATAACCCTTTCCTTGCTCTTGACATAATTCTCTGGCAATTCATGTTTTCATGTTATATGGTAGAGGGCACCATTATACATCTTCTGAAAGTGTACTGAATCTCCAGATCAAAACACGTGAAGAAGATACAGAAACAATTTATAAAAGTAAAATAACGTGATCATCAAATATTAAACGGCATATAAATCAAAACTGCCTAATGTTACAGAAAGACCCAGTAAGAGATATAGGACTGTGCAAGCTTTGTGGATGTTGATGGACTTGATTTACTCCATCTGTGTTTTCATCATCACATCTGGATGTAGTCTCTCACAAAAACACCATTTTCTCAGCTTTTTGTTAAAAATTTTGCTTTTTGTTTGTTTAAAAGCAAAGGCTTTGTTCTTTTTTATATATATATTGCATGTTCACAAATTCATTCAAAAAATACTGGTGCCGACTGGCAACTTCTTTCAAAAAAGAAAAGAAAAAGCTGACTGGGAAAGAGTTAAAAGTGTTAAACTTACCAAACTAATCCATACTGAATTGAAATATTAATATGTTTAAAATTATTTGCCAATGGGTTAGGAAAAATACAAACTAATTTCTATTAAATGTAATTCAATAAAGATACTCTGAAAACAGTTCTTATCTTTACGCAATTTTGCTTGCACAAGAAATTAAAAGCATGTTTAGATTTTTTTTTTTACTAAAAACAAGACAAAAGGCTAAAATAACTTTTGTGGTGAAACCCTTTCATTTCTCCCTCACACATGCACACTTTCTCCACCTCTATGGTACGCTTTTGTGATTAGCTGGCATCCATGAAAGGAAAGAGTGATCATGCCAACAGCAGGCTGTGAGGATATGGGTGTGAGCGAGTGTGTATGTGTGTCTAATTCTGAGGAATGAATTATGGGTGTGGGGTTGATACGAGGTTGATGAGGATCACTGTATGGATTCACATGTATATCTGACAATATAATGGGTGTTTACAGAGAGGGTTACGGTCACAGTGACTTTCTTTATCTATGTGCATGTTTGGAAAGATGGTTTTCACATTAGAGTATGCATCTGCGAATGTATGTGGGTTTGCATAGATTCCAAGCGAGATGGCGCTGACTCAGGCCTACAGCCCCGTTCCAGCTTGGCCTGTAATCACAGCCTCCTGCATGACGAGTGCCGAATCAGAGCTGAACTGCAGTCCATGGGCCTCAAAGCTCCGATAAATCTCAGTCTGCTCATGAGGGTGTGGTGGCCAGGGGCGTGGAGAAGTGGCTGAATGTCAAACATGATATGTTAACAGCTGTAGATAGTGCCGACCTGTGGGGCAGTTGCACTGATTGGCATCTGACTAATATGTGTTCTGCACATACACGTATTTGCAGAACAGTGCATGTGCAATCTATTTTGACAGATCTGCCTTACTAAAGGTTACATAGGTGAGACTGCATGCCATCCAAATTTAAACAGCTTGCCAAAGTGCTTCAACTAAATTCTGTGATTGCAAATCAAGATTTGCATTTCCAGAATCTGAATCAGGACATGTTTTTCTTAGACATGCTTGCTTACACCATGTCTGACAGAAGAGTCAATAGTACACATCTTTCAAAATAAAAGTCTCACATCAGAAAAACATACAGAATTAAGTTTTTGGTTGTTCTTTGTCTACACACTCCACGGCCCACTCAAAAAGGTCTTGTGGTTTGTGACCCACCAGTTGAGAAACACCAATATAAAATATAGTAAAACAGTAATGCAAAATATTGCAATTAAAAATCACTGTTTCCTATTTTAAAATGTAATTAATTCCTGTGATGGCAAAGATGAATTTTCAGAAACATTAAAGTCTTCAGTATCACATGATCCATCTGAAATCATTCTAATATGCTGATTTGACACTAAAGAAACATATCTTATTATAAGTGTTGAAATCAGTTGTTCTGGATAATATTTAATATACTTTTGAACTGTAGTATATTCACAACAGAATTTTTCCTTACTCACTATTTTAAAGTTTTTCCATAACTGCGGAAACCCTTGACAACATGCCTACAGCTAAAACGGCATAAAGGCTGTAGAGATTAGGGATGCGACTATTCGATACTCAGTATCTGTATCGGCTCTAATGCTGCAATTCTTTGCTGGATATCGGTTAGACAAGTCCGTATACAGATATTATCCGATATTAAAATGCACAAAAACGTTATAAAGCACCATAAAGGTCTTCTGTACTATATTCCAGGTGTTCTGAAGTCATTCCGTACTTTAATGTGAGGAAGAGATAAATATTTAAGTCGTTAAACTCAAGTTTATATAACTCTTCCTCAGCTGTGGCTGTCAGTCATTCTCCATTCAAGATTCAAACTGCCTGTCGCGATCAGTTAGGACATCTCTCCAAGATGATTCAATTTTTGTATTATTATGTATTATATTTGATCTGTAGATAAAAGTCTGTGGTTTTACATTAAAATACTTTTATTTAGTTTATTGCTATTTCTTAATCACGTTACTTTCTACCAGTTGTCTGTACGATCACAATACCGGAGTAGAGAACACTATGAATTGCTCTTCATGTATAACTAAAGTAAATGAAATAAAAAACTGTTTAAAGTATCAAGTATTAAAGTATTAAAGAAAAGGTTCAATAAACCATTGTATAGATATCTAAACTATGAACCAATATCTCTTCCCTTTGTGGTTTGAACTTTTCAATCCAGAGCACTGAGTGCAGTGACTCCATGTTGCTTCACACACATCATTCAAGCGCTTTGTGCCGCTCTATATTGGAGCCTTTCATATTATAATACTTTTTCCCAATTAAATATTATTAATAGCCTTTCTTGTTCTGTCCTATCTATTATGTTGTTTCCTCTTTAAAAAGTTGCGCTATACATTTAAAAGAACTGTCTTTTATTTTTATTGTAGGCCTATATATTTATATATCAAAATATTTAGAGACAACCGACAGATAAATCAGTCGACCGCTAAAATTATTTACTTGGTTTTTATGAATGTATTTTACAACAAAAAAAAAGCAATGTATAACATTTGACCAGATTTATACTATACACAATTACACTATTTACACTAGCTTGACTTATCCACTTCTATTTTTTCCCCACAAATGTTTTTCACTAATTGTTTATATTTTATACAATTATTGTGCAATTTTTCTCAAGTAACTTTTGCTGCTGAATTATCCACTAACCTAGTTTATAATAGTACAGTAATACCTCGGTTTACGAGCGACTTGGTATACGAGCAAATCGGTGTACGAGCATGGAGGGTCGAATCGGTGTACGAGCATTGTATCGGTGTACGAGAAAAAATTTCGAAAAGATCTCTTTATCACCCCTTAATGCGTTCATTCTCTGTGTCTCTCAATATGGGTGCATCATTCACCACAGTGCATTATTTTATAAGTTGTTGTGAATATGATTACATGTGAATATGATGAAACTTTATTAATGGAGCATGTTACCAACACCACACATTGCATACTAATGAGACTCACGTGTGTTCACAGTCCAACGCACCCAATGACGTTCTTAAAGGGCCATACACTGTCAATGAACAGCATACTATAACAGTTATAACTCTGTACAGATCATATACATAACTGATTTACAGCGGTTTTACCTCGCTATTCTTCACGTTGTAATATCGTTACAAATGTTGAAGGAACTAGTTAATCTGATAATCTTCAATAAATGTTAAGTTAACAGTCTTGTCACTTTAAGAGGGCGGGGTTTCAGTCGGCGCTAGAGAGAGTGGAGTTCTGAGGGATTTGAGAGAGCTCCGAAGCAGATATAGTTTTGATTCTTCTATTATGTACGGCGTGGGTTGAAGCCAGAACTGCAATCCGATAGTTCTCAATAAAATCTCTGAATGAGAAGGAACCTGTCTGGTTATTAAAAGAAGCAACGCTACAATGTAGTGAAATATATAAGCAGTAACACCCCGCCCCCCCTCCCCTCTCCTCTCGTCTCGATCATGCCAGCAGTGAAGAGGTAAAGTGCGTGTTACAGTAAATAGTTAATAATGACAGTTAAACTCTAAAAACACTTAATTAGTATTTATATGAGATCTTAATGGTTATAATTTTAAATGTAATTACTAGGTTAAAACCAAAAAAATATTTAAAATGGGCATTTATGGTCGTGTGGAACGAATTAATTGATTTTTAGTGCGTTCTTATGGGGGAAATTGTTTTGGTGTACGAGCATTTTGGTTTACGAGCTCGCTCTTGGAACGAATTAAACTCGTAAACCGAGGTATTACTGTACTTTTATTATAGATTATGATTCTATATTGTTTGTTGTTCTTAAAGTTGTCTGTATTTAGTAGATTGTGTTTAACATAAAACATTTATGGAAATTATACAATGATTAAAAAAAAAACGAGCTGGTATCGGATTGTATCGGTATGGGCCAATATTCAGATTTTTTGGTATCGAATTGGTTCTGAAAAAAATTGTATCAGTGCATCCCTAGTAGACTATATAAAGAAGTCATGAGCGACGACATGAGTATATCCCCAACCACACACACACACACACACACACACACACAGAATACATAGAAATCATCATTAAATGCTGGAACTCATATCTGTCTGCTTTGGCAATAAGCTCACCTCAGGTGTGGGCTGACCCAAAAAAAAAAGAAAAATGATTTCAGAAAAGGCTACTCAAAATGTCTCTTTAATTGAGAACACCCAAGACGTTTCCAATCAAAGCCAATTCAGTCCAATTATTTCAATCAAACTCCACCGTGATTACTGAAGAGATCCAAATGAGTGACAACTGACATAGCTTGACTCTGCAATCAACTGCAACGTCCTGAGAGAGTTGGATGAAGCAAGACAAGATTCCTGCAGCAGCCATAGCAACCTAAGCCTCACATCATGCTCCCAATCAGGGGAGGAATTTATTAGGGCCTCCACTGAGACAGATCATTCTCTGACTCATCACTGGGGATTTGTGGAATTCCTGCATTATCTTCTCTATCTTTCATTTGTTTTTCCTTTCAACTGGAAGGCTCTGCTTTTTTTTATCTTTCTTCAGTCCCGAGTGTATGAGTGTTGTACAATAGCATTTTGTAACTTTTTTTTTGTGCGCGCACACACATGTACCTTTCCTTGTCTCTGTCTCCCGAGGGCAGCTCTTTTCTCTCTCATTACCCTGATCCCTCACAAGTCGACTTCACAAGACTCAACAAATTTTTACTTGTTTTACAACTGATTCCCCTAATGTGTAATTACATGGCTGTGTTGCAACAAAAATAAACCTGTACTACTTTATCTCAAAATACAATGCAAAACAATGTTTTACAGCCCTGTCACTCTTTTCTCAAAACAAAAAAAAATACAAGTATTAATTCCTCATAGATGCTGTTTTCAGCTTGCATACATTAAATACGTCAAAGGCATAAAAGATGGCCCTCAAAATCAACAGGCGACTGCAGTTTTTCAAACAAATGTGGAGGAAAATACCATTTATTATGGAGGATAACAATAAGTTTGTTCCCCAAAGTCCAATCTCTCCAATCATTGTGCCTGGATCGGAAACTTGATTCCAGCACAATAACAATATTACCTCATGTCCATCTGTACACAACTAATCACTGGCTCTGACAGCATAGAATATGGCATTAATATAAGTACTAATAAACAGTAATATGTATGCTAAAAAGAAACTAGATAATAGTAAATGTGTTCCCTAATCTAAAGTAAAGGTAATTACAATTACAGTTCAAAATATATTAAAAACATTATTTAAAATGTAACCTCATACCTCTCTTCAACAAACTGTACGATTTATGGAATAATTTTGGAATATGGAATTTTGGAATAAAAGACAATGCAGAATAAGTTCAAGTGCGTTAAAAAGAGTTCACCCTAAAATTTAAATTCTGTCACAATTCACTCACCTTGCTTTCATATCGTTCCAAACCTGTTTGATTTGTTCTTCTGTGGAACATTTGTATCTTCACCAGAGCAAAGAAAGTCATGAAGGATTTTAGGTAAACTATCACTTTAAGAATTTTTTAAGATCCCAAGCAATGAGAAATACAAATAATGACACTTTGGGTTTTACATTTAAACTTAGTTACTTTTTCATGGTTTCTACTTGAACCATTCCAAAACGTTTATGGACATAAAGTTGATTTTAAACCACACTCTCACATTTTTAAATCCTTTTTCTTTGAAGCTAATGGTTTATTCGAAAGTAAATTATCTCACTCTGAGTGTGAGGGAGATTAGGGGGGGGGGGGGGGGGGGGGGGGAGCAATAACAATGTCAGCTAAGGTGACAGGATAAGGAGGTCCTGTAACGCCAGTAGCAGCACAATTAGTCAAACATGAGGTGACATGACAGCGGATTGAGCTAAACACACAGCTTCAATGTGTTAGTCATCTGATATGCTGAGGTTTTGAGACGGTGAAAGAGAGAAATGCTTCCTGTCGGTTCCTCATGTTCCCCATTCACGTACAATCTCATCTTTGAATAGAGAGACGTGTGCTAGCCCTAAAACTGCAACCACATCACTGCACAACCTCAAGCATTTACATAATTCAAACCTAAAGGCGTTCACACTCGGTGGCTCTCAGTAAGAAGCTGCCTTTGCTAATGAGCGCATTTTCAAGGCTTTAAGAAAAGCTTGCTAGATGCACAGCACATGGAAAAACTTTGATTACATCTGAAGAAGTGATTACAAAAGAGGAAGAAGAGTCGAACATGAGGGATGAATAACCTTTAGAAAACGATCTGCTCTTAATGTGCAGACTTCCAATACAAAGCAAATTTAGACAGTCGTTTCTCCTCTCCAGTTTCAGAGTTGGCCTTAAATGGGAACATCAGGGATCTCTAACTAATGGAAGCTTTGATTTTGCCCTTTGGGGATGTCTCTATGGAAAATGCGGCACGCTGTATCTCACATCAGAGGTTAAGCGGTTCTGCACCAAGCTATGAGTCAGCCGTAGACTCTCAGCAGACGATATAAAAAGAGCAACAAGTCATGTAAGAATTCATAGTGGGATCTTTATTCCAATGCTTGGAGTTAATGCAAAACTTTGCTTAGGCAGTGATATTTAGTGCAATAATCTGTATTGAGAGACTTGCGGAAATACAAAAGTAAATCTCTACTCGGAACCTCAACCACCTCTTCGTCAAAAGCCATCACAGGAGGCTAAGCTTAAAATCAAGAGATGCATCTAACCACATCCTTGGAAATCAGCCCAGCTTCCTGAACAAAAGACTTAAAGTCAGTGGTTTTCACTGCAGTTTTGTTAGCTCTGATTGTTCTGCCTACGATTAAACCATCATTAAACAAAACAAAACAGTAGCTTTCCTGTAGCTCAACCAGTAGAACATTGGTGTTAACAATGCCAAGGTCAAGGGTTCGATCCCAGGGAAAGCAAGAACTGATTACAATGTCAATGTGTTTCTAGAATGCAATGTAAGTCGCTTTGGATAAAAGCATCTGCCAAATGCATAAATGTAAATGTAGAACTCGTACTGTCACAAATTTTGGCGACTTGGGTGCAAAAATGGCAAGCCTTAAATAAAATGAGTAGGAAACATATTAACATAATATTTTGACTTCCTGACATTTTGATTTGATTGCTAAGCATTAACTTTGTTAAATGAAACAATATTAAATAATAAGAAAATTCAGGACCTATTTTTATCCAAGAAAGCACTAAGTATATCTTGAACTCTCAGTGGTTTAAATCTCTGCATGCCACTATTGTGCAAAAATAGTACATTCTGTGATCTGCTTTAAACATTGTACATTTGGTCTAGAAAAATCATTATGTTTAAAGCATGTGTACAACAGTTCAAAGGTTTAAAGAGGCGGACTGCATCCCAAGTGCTTTTTTTCCTAAGGAACATTCTTATTACAAGCTGTTCATAATTAAGCATCCATAAAAGAAGTAAAGACTTTTGCAATGACCCAAAGAAAGATCTTCTGTGTAATAAGTGTGGAGATAATGCAGATATACACTCACCTAGAGGGTTGAAAAGATGATTATCCATCCAGGAGTATGAGGGGCAGAGAGGGGGGACAACCATGGAGAGAAAAAAAGAGAGATATTAAAAACATTTATTAACAGTGTCACATATTATGTATTCTCTAAAGGACAGTTTAAGCCAAAGGTATAGGCGTATTTTTCCAATCTGTTTTCCATCCACAACGAATTAATTACAGTCTCTTTAATTACTTTTTTTTCTCCAAGTTAAACCTGCTATATCTGCCATGAATAAATTAAATAAAAATAATTTTGTCCATTGCATTTTGAGCTTCAAAAATGCCAAGACTTTAACTCCCGCTTCTAGAAAAATCAATACAATTATTTCAAGCATTTATTATCAGTAGAATGTAACAGGCACCATGACATTTTTACTTGGGTAGACAAATAACATATATATGCTATCCAATTTGTATACAACAACTTGTACAAAAACACAAAAAACTTTTGTTTTCATGTTTTATGGGGACTTAACCATAGACAATCCTTTTTATAATGTACAAATTGTATATTCTATCCTCTGCCCCTAAACCTACCAATCACAGGACATTTTCTGCTTTTTTAGATTTTCAAAAAACATCACAGTACGATTTATAAGCGGTTTTCCTCATGGGTACCAAAAGCGGCCATCTCTTGACTTCAGTGGGCCATGAGAAAAACTGAGAGAGACATTTCCACCTTAAGGATCTACAATATACAATATATTTTTTTAGAAAAAATGTACATGATATTAAAAGAAGAGAAACAGAATATACTGTGTGTTTGTTTATGTGTCCTGGTAAACCCCATAAAAAGTGTTTGAAAATTCCCCATAATATAAGGTTTACCAGGACACACACACACAATATTCTGTTTCTATTCTATTGATATCAGTACATTTTTCTAAAAATAATACTGTATATTGTAGGTGGAAAATGTCGCTCTCAGTTTTTCTCATGGCCCACTGCAGTCAAGAGATGGCACAGCACAAAAGGCTCTTTGAGCTTACTTTGGTCTAATAAAGGCAGAGAGCACAACCCAGCACCACCTGCATCGTAAAATCAGTCACATGATATCAGTTATATGATCCCACCTTCAGGTCCGTGCAGGTCAATACTTACAACTCAGAGGTGAACTGACAGATTTGGAGAGCGTAAGGGGTGACATAATCATGACAGTCACATGTGCAATCATTCACACACACTAACAAAACACATTGAGCACAATACACATATACATGTGCGCATGCTTACAAGCAACTCAAAAAACTCTTATTATGTCCTCCCTTTCTTATTTGGTTTGGAAAAGAAAGACCTAGCCGGAAATGATTACTGTAATATCGAACTCAATCTTTTGTGGTTATTCGCTTTAGATTGCTTTTAAGGATTTTTTCAACACATTTTCATTTGGAGCACACCCATTCAGTACTTAGTGACTGCCACACACTATTACTATTTATAAGAAATCTCCCTCTTTCGCTCGCTGTCTCTTGCAAACTGCTTCCACAGAGCTACACTAAATTGCTTACAGATTGGCTCCAAGTTTCTATGCCAAGTTTGGATGGCGTAGATCTGGCTCCACGTTTGCTATAGGAAAGCGGAGGCTTTGTTCTGCTGCCTCCACACACGCCAAGTCTTGACGAAAGAAAAACAAGTAAAGCGCTTCATTTAATTTAATAGAAAAGAGACCTATGGGTTCTTCAGCCAAGGACAGAGGACAGATATTATGTCGTCACATACAGAGATGAGCTATACAGCGCAACTAGCCAATCACTGACTTTCTGTTGGCTTAAAAAAGTACCTTTAATAACTCTAAAACGACCAAATCAAAAGGTAAAGCAACAATTTCTTCTAATTCCAACTTGCTTTGGAAGTTTTGCAATTCATATTTAATGTCATATTGAATCACATCATATTTAAAATCTTATAAAATCTAATTAAAAATCTTTATATTAAGTTTTTTTGAAGGTACGAAGTATGATATAATTTAATTTACCTTATAATTTAAATTATTTAAAAAAATCTAAATTCTATTATGTATTTGTGTATAATTTATATGTACATTTATATGCATTTTTATAGTAAAATTTGGTTAAATAATTATTTTTATTAAGAAACAAAAAAGTTCCCTGCTTCATCCCTGTGTGATGCATAGAAATATACAGTATATTATTGAAACTTTAAACTCTGTAGTCAATAATTTATACTATAATTATGCTATAATATGATTAGCCTTTTGCTTGACAATGTTTTGAACAACTTAGAACATCAATGGAGAACGGCATGTAGTCGATAAGCGATTTTAAACCACGTTTTTGAAGCTGTCTTTAGATCATTGCAGTTTTAAAGAAAATATGAATTGGTTTGTCTTAAAGCCTATTAAAAACACAACATAGACATATAAACATCATCAAAAACTTGATTTTCACCACAGGGGGACTTTAAATATTTTAAATACTATTTTAAATATTGCAATATTATAATAAATTGACACTGTTACCATATACTGTAATTTTTTTTGCAAAAACAGCTGCCAGGTTGTAAATGTAGTCAAACTGTAAATTCAGTATATCAGTGTTTGTGTGTGTGTTTGTGTTATCCAAACCAAACTTTCTGTAGAGAGACAAGCTCAGACAAAAGGACAATTGGCTTCAAGAAGGTTCAGCAGTGCTTTCAGAAACACGTAGGCTAGTTGCTTCCCTCCCGTTCTCCTGAAATATATCCCAAACCATACCTTGATTAGTCCTGTTTCCACCCACAGAGGACACAAGTTTGATGACTGCTCTACATGTAGGCCACATAAAACTCACTCTCCACTGAACATTCGAAATAAAAGCAATGGTTTACTCAAACAAACCAAACAGCCTCTGCTAAGCCCTCTAATTTCCGTATGAAAGCCCTCCTTCCTCTCAAAGTCTGACCAGAAAGCAGCAGTGGAGCTCACAGCATGCTGCAATTACAACTCCTGTTGTTTTAAGGCAGCTTGCTTTAGGCCATCAGCTTTTATTTACTGACATCCTTTGGTTGTTACTAGGAGCCACTTCATTTACACAAACAGAGTGTTACCACTTCTATTTTCAATGAGACTGCCTAAATAGACCAACATTGCAGTTTTCCATATGATTCTACACTTAATATAACTGAATGAATGTCATTCAATTAATCTTAAAACGATCTTCACACTGTCATTCATATAAACATAAAAGACAATCAGTGGAATAGCATGTACAATGCAATAAGGTTTACTTTGTCTAGCTAAAATTACTTGATAAGTGCTATTTAAAAGTAACTTTTTAAATGTAAGTGCTATTTTCAATATTACTTCCAGAATGTACATCATTAGGTCATAATTTTTCACTCTCATCTAATCCAAAACTGATTCACATTCAAAACTGATACCTCATGACACATTGGCATTGGTTCTCGCTTCTACATTTGAATATGTACAAGAATTGGTGATTTATGGTGGAGGCAAAGAGTTTCAGTAAATAACAACATACATTTTGGTCTGTTTCTCTAAAAAAATGTATTGAATGGTTTGGATTTTTTTGTGCTAAGCAATATACTTTCATTGTATTGTAAAGACCAGTTTGAACATTCTGCCAAATATGTTCCACAGATGAAAGAAAATCATATAGACTTTATGTATCAAGTGTGAGTAAAGATGCACTGCCGTTTTATCATAAACCCATGTTGCGAGACAACATCTAAGAGCAGCATGACCATGCTGAGGGTTGGACATGACACAGCGCTGTAGATGGAGGCTAACAAACTATTCTGTGAGGTTCAGATAAAGGATAGACATACCTTCAGCACACGTCAAGCATTAAAATAAGCAAACAATGACTAGAGCTGTCTGTAAGGGTAGGAATGTTAATCACAAATTTCACACTAAATAACTTTAACAGCCTGGGAATGTTCTACAAAGATTGATTTAAGAGAAAACAGCAAGTGGCATTAAGATGGTTTGAGGAAGGCTGTTAGGAGTCAGATGTAAATCCAATCAACAAAAACTAATCTCGGTCTTCTCAAAAAGTCTTCTCATTCAAAGCCAGAAAAGCAGGTTTTTATCTAATTTATCTAGTTTTTAATCTAAATGAAGAACATTCTTTTTGTTTACCATTGAGCTCTTCTGGGAAGAAAAAAGGCAAACAAAACAAAACAAAATGTAATTTAATTTAATGCAGCAACATCTGCAAATTGCATTGCTGCTGACTTACACAAATTTAAATGCGTCATTAGACACGCCCACGTCGCTTTGCCGATGTTGCTGTAAATCCCCAACTCTGATTGAAAACTTCATTTCAAACGACCAAAAGGTAAAATGGAGGGCAGATCATGGATAGTTCAGTTGAGATCATTGCAGGGAAAAAGTAATAAAGGCTACGGTTGCAACAGATAAAAACCAGAGGTGCTCAGCTTGGAGGGCTACGTCGAGTCGAACCGCGACCCTTAGAGGAGATTAGTTGTGTGAATTATGACTAACTTTTCAGAGGAAGACACCATTGTCTGACAAGCAGGTCAAGAGGTCTGACAATAAGTACAGAGTGTCAGACTGGAATGCACGTGTGCATCTGTCTACATGTGTGTATAGCCTTGCCCTGGGATAGTTGCTGTCAAGTAAGCTTGTCTAGCTCAACAGAGACCCTCCTCACTCCCTTGTCTGCCCTGACAGAGGTTCATTATACCCCTTCTGGCTCTTATCAACACATCAGGACAGAGAAGAATGGATCAGAGAGGGGGTTTGGATATATAAAAGGATGCCCTTTCTCTTCACATCACTGAAAACATGCCAAGGATTCCAGCACACTGGCTCCATTATCAGGCCTGAGCAGGATGTCAGTGCGGGTAATGTAAACCTATCCTCTAATCAAGCAGACATCATAAACACCCAGCAACACCTCCTGCCAATGGGGACAGGTGAACGCTGACTATGTGTCTTTGCAGGAGACATCAGAGAGATGTGCAAAATTGTGGATTATTGTTCTTAAAATCACTATCATTCATTTTGATTAATAGAATTTACAACAGCATGGGCAACAGCACGCCATATTCTTTACAGGCTAAACAATTAAAACAAGCACATGTTCCAGAACGTCTTTATAGAGATTCACACAGCAGCATGAAAAAACACTGTTATTCCATTTAAAAAAAATTTAATTATAAACCAGATTAGATTGTACACAGAAAGTGAGCAACATGACAATACAAGGATGAAACAGAAATAGAAAAAACTATATATACACTGTATAGATATCTGGTCTTGTTGTGCCAGTTTATGTTGTAAAATAATTTTCATGATGATAATTTACCTATAAATCACATTCTGTCTAACACCCGATGTTGCGTTTCATGGAGAAAAATGGGAGGGTTGGAAATACATAAGGGTGAATAAATGATAGTGAACTATTTTTGGAAGTCTATGAATGAATGGCGCAGTGTTGTACTGTTTAACAATGCAATGTTTGACAGAACAATGTGTATTTGGTTCATGAAGTCATGCAACTTGAATGAGACACAAAAAAAGACTTTCTCAGCTATAGTCGGTGAAACTGAAATAGGACACTATGAATGCTCTCAAACGGATGCCCATATTGACAACAGCATGTACTGATAACTAAGATTATGTGCAATTTAAAAAGCATCCAAAGCTAGCTTTATATACTTAAAAAATATACTCAGTATTAGCTACAGCCATGTACTGAAGATCCGGGTTAGATTTACTAGATTACATAAGCATAATATTGTTTATTATTGGCTTTTTATCTATTATTAACTTCCCAACTCTTTTAGTATGTGAATGTGGGTCAGGGGACTAATTGCTCTAACCAATGAAACATTTTAGAGAAAAACACAAATAGTAAAATGTATATTTACAATAGAAATGTTCATGGGTTTTCCAAAAAGTTTATCATTGCATTAATTTCCTTGACTTCCCCAAGACTTTAAAGATACCATTAATTTCAAGGACTTTTCCAAGCCTAGACATCACAATTTTAATATTCCCTGCTATTCCTAGACCTTTCAGGACCGTGGGAATCCTGTCATGTGTGTGAACAGGCACACTTTGAAGTCTGTACCTCTCATTCTGTGTCACTATGGGTACTTCTTTAGATTTTTCATGTGGATCTGAATGTGTGTGTGTGTGTGTGTGTGTGTGTGTGTGTGTGTAACCATATGCCTGTGTAAGACAACCTCTGAGCATCATAAAGGCCTTACAAATCACAAACAAAGGTCAAACGGTGGCAGGTAGCAAAGGCTTGAGGCCAGTTGCTCTGGTTCCTCAGCAGGTTACTCAGTTCTGTCCCTGTGAAGTCTGACACTGTGACCATACAGGTCAAGAGGTCTGAAGAGTTCAAGATGCGGGTTACCCACTGGCCTCTTCAAACAATGTCCAGTCTCTCTCAGTGTGCTTTCATGTGGAAGACAAACAGCATATAGCTTCTATTATGATTCTGCAAAGTAAAGACATATTTCTCAAGCTATGATTCTAGATATGATACATTTATCCATTACTGATAAGCAGACATACATGGAACTATGGCCACAGAACTTTATAGAATCTTCAGGAGATTTCCTAATTGAAAAGCCTTGTCATGCTCATTTATTAATAATCAGACTTATTTGATCAAGCTTTTAATTATCAAAGTTTAATACTATCAGCTTTGATTAGCACATTTTAACAGTTTAAATCCAGGGGTTTTCGTGAACCCCTAAATATAATATGAACCCTGGAAAGGGACACTCTTCCTAAAATATAAAAGGTGGATATTTAAAGTATAAAACCCCAATTATAAGTGTGATAAGACAATAACATTTAAAAACAATAAGACTTGTTTCCAAAATGAAATTGGCTTTATGCTGAATCAAAAATATTACAAATAATTTGGAAAACATTTCTTTTTTATTACAGTTTCATATCTGAAATTCTTGATAAAAAAAAACATTCTTACTGTTATTAATAAAACCGAATAATTGCAATTAACCTAATTCTGTTCTGTTACAGAAAAAGTAACATCAAATTTGGCACAGGAAAATTATAAACATATTTTATTAATATTTTAAGAGAATGCATTAACATGAGAGCCCTAAAAGTCTAAAATTTAACTTTTTTCCTTTTACAGACAATCCCTAGCAATGGGAATATCCGGACCCCAGTTTGAAAACCTTTGTCCAGATCCACTCCACAGATTTTTTGCTGTGAAATAAACTCAAATTAACAAGCATATAACAGTTAGAACTTTGGGTTAGAGAAATATGTGTATCACATGTTTGAGTCTCCATATGTACTTTTGTGCTTTTAAGTTGAACTGTTGTAACAAATGCCATAACAAAATTACATGATTTATTGCTTCAAAAGAAGAAAAACAAATGCTTGTAACACACTATGAACACTGTTTAGAACAGCGAAACTTACAAGCAATCCTAACTCGGCAGGATAAACACAGCTACTAGACCACCATGCTAATTTTAGAGTGAAACCATTGGTTGACCAATGCTTTGTCACAGGATTTTCTTTGATTGGAGAAATTCATAGGAAGCTACTGAGGTGAACCACAACTTTGATTGGAGCAACAGTCTCGCTTTAGACCACACAGTTTGAGAAATGTTTTGAGGACATGCATGGACGAGTTGAACTGACCCATCATCAGCATCATGTTATGCCACATCAATATGGCCACCAATGATGGTCTTGAGGTCCCACAATGCAATCGAAAAGAAGACATTCCTCCATTTCTCTTTCTTTATTACTTTCTCTCATTATAACTCGTGAAAAGTCTCAACATCTTTTGGCTCTCTAACTCACTTGCATGTTTTTTTTTCTTTTGGAGGAGGGATGAAACACTGTGCCAGGGACATTAATCACAAGCACACGGGGGTCAGGAGCAGTTCATGGATCAGTGCAAAAACCGAGTGAGTGGAAGAACAAGAGACTGTGAGATGCAGTTTCCACAGAGGGAGGCTGTGCTGCTCAAGTGCTGTCAAATGGGGCTTTACCTAAAATCCTGCCCCAGTCCACCCCAAACCATGACCCAGGTGGGACAAATAGTGAGGGAAAGGTTCCAGAGGAAACCATTCTGTCTCTTGGGGCATTCTGTAGGAAGTTAGCATGGGAAAGTATAAAGGATAGATCGGAAAGGTCTGTAACTTTCAATCTCTCTTTGCACTCTCAGGCTTGGCTTTGTTAGTTTTGTCACTACTTATAAGGGATGTGCCAAACTAACTATTTTTAAACTAGTTCATGGGTCACCTGAACGACTTGACTAATCAGTCATAAGGAAGCTCAAACTTATTAGGCTGGTTTTATGTTCACAAACGTTTATCTTATGGAGGATGTTCACATATTTTTATGTCCAAAAAAGCTAGACAGAGCACAACCACAAAGGAAACAATGTACATTTAAAAGTTTAAATGTATTTTACTTGACACAGCATCTTGCAAACAATGTGATCCAGCAATCGAATGTGAACTAAATATTTAGCTAGTTTGTTGTTGGATGACTAATCGTACATCATGATCCTTTCCTTCTACTGATCAACTCGAAGAACTAATTCACACTGTACTACTTGAATAGCACAAAAACGTTTTTATAGTTTTTTTTCTGACAATCATGGTTCGGTTTTAAATATTTTTATAGTTACATGTGGGTTACTATTTTTGTATCGACATCTCGTATGAGTTTTTAAGACTTCTAAGGACTTAGCTGGCTAGTACTTTACTCATATGAGCTCAATCAAGACAACTGAAACGACTTCCCATCAAAACAAATTCCCATCATCTCCTATTCAACACCACCTTATGTAAAGCTCACAGCCTTGAAAGTCTAACTCTATTCACCACCACATGGCGTTAGAGACAGAGCTGGGATGTCTGGTTAATTGTAACGAATACAAAATTTTTGTACATATATTGTACATATATTGTGCAAGTCACCAGTCACAAAACCAAGAAAAAGCATGAGTGAAATCTGGCTAATGTGATGAACTCTAAAAAGCATGCAGACCTTTTACTCCTGAATACTTTTAGACTCTCACACACATACATATGCACAAAAACATACTTAAATACACACAGCCAAGCAGCTTTAAATTGGGGCCATGGTGTAAAAATGTTCCGAGAGAATTCTCTACAGACTCTGATAAATGGTTGTGATAAATGAGCAGTTCTCTCCAAACACACACAGACAAAGCCATATGGCCTTGACTCAGTCTGGACTGTATTACCTTAAAATGGACTATGTGTCACAAAAATAATCGACTTTTTCAAAGAGCTGATGACTATCTAAAGGCGCGTACGAGCAATTGTGCTTGTTACGACCTCCTTTATAGTGAAAGTTCTCTATAGAGGTTTTTTTACGATTTGGCGTAGTTGTGAAGCATTTAGCCATGTCAATTATCCACACAATGACAGAGCCACATGCTTTGCTTTGACTCGGGTACGACTTTCCAATGTTACTCTGGGCGGACAGACAAGCTGTATTAGACAAGGCCAACTCAACCTGGAAAAAACCAAAGCGTGATAGTCTTAAAAGCGTGGCTTGATTACTTCACTCCTACATGATTTAGAGTGGATTTGGATTGTTAGTTTTTATCTTTTATTATGGAATGTACAACTGGGACAAAAATATACTCTTTGGAAGATCTCTAAAACCTCCTTTTAAGGAATACTTCACCTACAAATGAAAATCATGCCATTGATTACTCATCCTCATGTCTTTTTAAACCTGTATGACTTAGTTTCTTACAGGTACACAAAAGGAGGATTTTGAAGCAGTTAACATGCTTCTAAGTCTTAAAAAAAAGAAAGAAATAGAATCAGCTGATCCAATTATTAAAACCATTCTGAATCTCAACTCAATGATCTGAATGGTTAAAAGCTCCCTGGAGGTGAATAATAATTTATGTTTAGATCTCTTCCACATACAGCACTGTTGTATAACTTTAGAAGACTTTCTAAGAGAAAGAAGACTAAAAAAGACATGAAAGACAGAAATAGCATGAAAAATAAATCAGCATAGGGTGCAACCCAAAAATTCAAACTGGACAGACAGCAGAACGAGGGAAGGCAAGGATGAAGTGACTGAAATTGTGAGGAACAGTGAAGAGTGACAAACTGAGAAAACAATGAAAGCAGAGGATATGAAGAAGAAAATATATGTCCAAATCATCCCACTCACTTCTATTCCAGAGTATGCACAGTCTGGTTGAACTTTGGCCTTTGCCTTACTCCGTTTATCCAACTGTCCTGCGGCATACCCTCCTGAACAGGGATTCAGTGACTGATAAATGCTGGTCTTCCATTACCGCTACACAACCTCTCACCTTCCCTTTCTCCCTCCCACATATTCTCTTTCAGTGTATTCAAACTGCAGTACATTTTCATGTTCCTATCATACATATGTCATAACAACATGAATAGAATAGAATATAAGCAAAGAAAGAGTTAATGATTATAAAACATAATTTTACTACTTTGGCTTGATTTTGGTTTATTTATTATTCACGTGTCTTTAATATTACCATTCATTCTATTAGCCTTTCAAAATATCCTCTTAACAAAAGCCAGAACTCTGTAATGTTTTGTGGTATCTCTTTTCCTCACAAACATTCAAAAAAGATGGTAATATTCAAAAAAGAAAAAAAGTGAACTAATGCTTAAAGGCATAAACTCCACATTTCCATCCTGTTAATTTTCTTGCCACTGTATAAATAACTATCGAATTAATAAAGTTTAAGTGTGTGAGAGTCGCCAGACCATACTTCTCAAAGTCTGGATTACACATTTATGATAATACTTCTTAAAGTACAACAGAAGAATATTTTTTAAAAGGCCACTTGAAGATTCTACTGAAGCAAGGGAGAGCGAGAGTGTGGGAGTTGAAGAGGAGTGCGTCCATAAGTCTGGGACAGCATGAAGAAAGTGTGTGTGAAAGAGATGGAGATTTGTTATTCAGAAGTACAAAAATGAAGGATATCTCAGAGATATCTTCGGCTTACATAAAAGCTTATAAAAATATCTCAAAGAAATCATGCATGGACCATTAACAGAAGAGAAAGATCTGAGTTGTTTGATCAAGACAAGAGAGATTCATCTTCTCCTAATACACATGAGACACTTTTATTTTCTCTTTTATCTTGTATCTTGACTCTAGCTTGGCTGAAGAAGTAGTCAGTGCTATGTAAGTGCATCCATAAAGGAAGCCTGCAGCAGTATAACATCATATCTGAAGACTAAATACTTGCTGTAAGTGATAGTGATTTAGCATCTGGACTGACAGTCCAATAGTAATGGGTTCAAATATTGGTTGAAGTCATGAACAGACATGTGCAACCCTGGTTTTAACATCAGTCTTTGGCGATCTGATCATAAGTGGTCAGCCAAAAGCAGATGCGTCTCCTGTGACCACTTATGATCAGATTTCATTGAGAGTAAGGTCATAAATAGTCATTAATAACTATTTATTGTAGATCAGTTAGGTCAGTGTGTTTCTGCAAGTCAAAAAGCACAAGAAACTGTTGCGTCCAAAAAGAAAAATGTAGTCTTACCACAAACATTTTATTTGGTCATATGCATGTAGAGTCTGGTGAAGTGCAAATAACCAGTGATGTAATAAAGCAAATGATACTCTACCAGATTCACGTGGAGCAATTTTAGCCCCTGACACCCCAGAAAAACATGCAGAGCTCAGAGCGTTAGCTTACCATCACAACTGCAGCTGTTAAATAGACTTTCAGTGTAAATGTATTTCTATCCAAATCAGAGACTAATAAGATCTAATCATTGTGCTGCCACTGGCAAAATACAAGAGCAGAGTGATTGACGGATTAACAGTAAAGAACCTTTCACAGAGTTTACACTCTCGGTCTTGCAAGCAATTTATATTTCAACAGACACTTTGAGTGTGTATTGTGGCCAATCCAAAGTCTTGTTCACATCAGTTTTCAGTGATCCATTCATTAAATAAATACAAAGTAAACACTGCTGTAAACAGGGGCCAAAATGTTTACATCAGATGCTCAGGTTATTGACTAAAATAAAAATGTGAAAAATGCTCTTTCATTATGCTTGTAATGAAATTAATATTCTATTACTTTGAGGAGTAATAGTGTGGAAACGTTTTTTTGTTGCTTTTAATTTAACATTTTTATGCTTTATAAAATGCATATCATCAAAAGTTTGGGGTGGGTAAAGTTTTTGAAATAAGTCTTTTATGCTCACCAAGGCTGCATTTGTAAAAAAACAACAACAAAAAAAGGTTATATTGTGAAATGATAACGGTTTGCTGTTTTAATATACACTCACCTAAAGGATTATTAGGAAAATCTGTTCAATTTCTCATTAATGCAATTATCTAATCAACCAATCACATGGCAGTTGCTTCAATGCATTTAGGGATGTGGTCCTGGTCAAGACAATCTCCTGAACTCCAAACTGAATGTCAGAATGGGAAAGAAAGGTGATTTAAGCAATTTTGAGCGTGGCATGGTTGTTGGTGCCAGACGGGCCGGTCTGAGTATTTAAAATCTGCTCAGTTACTGGGAATTTCACGCACAACCATTTCTAGGGTTTACAAAAAATTGTGTGAAAGGTGAAAAACATCCAGTATGCGGCAGTCCTGTGGGCGGAAATGCCTTGTTGATGCTAGAGGTCAGAGGAGAATGGGCCAACTGATTCAAGCTGATAAAAGAGCAACTTTGACTGAAATAACCACTCGTTACAACCGAGGTATGCAGCAAAGCATTTGTGAAGCCACAACACGCACAATCATGAGGCGGATGGGCTACAACCGCAGAAGACCCCACCAGGTACAACTCATCTCCACTACAAATAGGAAAAAGAGGCTACAATTTGCACGAGCTCACCAAAATTGGACAGTTGAGGAGTGGAAAAATGTTGCCTGGTCTGATGAGTCTCAATTTCTGTTGAGACATTCAGATGGTAGCGTTTTAAGTAAACAGAATGAGAACATGGATCCATCATGCCTTGTTACCACTGTGCAGGCTGGTGTTGGTGGTGTAATGGTGTGGGGGATGTTTTCTTGGCACACTTTAGGCTCTTTAGTGCCAATTGGGCATCGTTTAAATGCCACGGCCTAACTGAGCATTGTTTCTGACCATGTCCTTCCCTTTATGACCACCATGTACCCATCCTCTGATGGCTACTTCCAGCAGGATAATGCACCATGTCACAAAGCTCGAATCAGTTCAAATTGGTTTCTTGAACAGTACAATGAGTTCACTGTACTAAAATGGCCCCCACAGTCACCAGATCTCAACCCAATAGAGCATCTTTGGGATGTGGTGGAACGGGAGCTTCGTGCCCTGGATGTGCATCCCCCAAATCTCCATCAACTGCAAGATGCTATCCTATCAATATGGGACAACATTTCTAAAGAATGCTTTCAGCACCTTGTTGAATCAATGCTACGTAGAATTAAGGCAGTTCTGAAGGCGAAAGGGGGTCAAACACAGTATTAGTATGGTGTTCCTAATAATCCTTTAGGGGAGTGCATTTATAAAATATACTTTATTCCTGTGATGGCAAAGCTGAATTTTCAGCAGCCATTACAGTGTTCAGTGTCACATGATCCTTCAGAAATCATTCTAATATACTGGTTTGGCAATAAAAATACATTCCTTATTATCAGTTTGGTTGAAACAGTTGTGTTGCAAAATATGTTTGTGGAAACAATGATACTGTGACTTTAAATAAAAATTATTTTTGATGGAGAGAATTTTAAAAGAATAACATTTTAAATAGTTTTTTCCAACAAATCAAAATGACCCTAAACCTTTGAACGGTATTGTATGTAGACCTGAAATAAGAATTTGATCTCTAGTGGTCAAAAGAGATGCATCTGAAATGCATATTACTACCAGGTGTAAATGGCACTATCTTGGCTGACCAACTATGACCTGATCACCGGATATGGACTCTTATCTGATATTAGATAGGAGCAGTTCATAAAAATGAGAAAGGTAGGCTGATGTCAGACTGTGGGAACTGTGAAGCAATTCATTAACCAGCACCTTGAGTGCCCTGTGACACCGAGGGGGAAGGACAGGTCACCAGCGGGTCCCAGAGCTCTTTAGATTGACCATAAAAAGCCACTGAAAAAAACATTCCAGCACTCACACACCCCAGGCTCTGATACACACCTAATGATCGGGCTTAGATAACACGTCCATTTTCTCTGCCTTCTTTTCACATTTTTACCTACTCTGCTGTCTTGTCTTTTCTTTGGCTTTCTTGTATTGCAACTCAGACAGAGATGCTGTTGCGACTGAACACCCTCTTCATTTCTGAATAACTTTGTGGTTAAGAGCCTGACTTACATAATGTTTAATTTAAGAGCAAAAACCACACAAAAAAATGTTGCTCAATCCTGTGTCCCATTAGCTCATCCTTACATATAGATCTGCCTCTTATAAGACAGACAAAATCAAACTTTAAAGGGGTAAAACAGCTTGCGTTCATTAAACAGTTTGTGTGGCATTTTCAGCACCTGTTTTAATCCTTAACTACTCAGAATCCACATTAACCACATCTTCTATAGGTATGAAATGAAATAATGTGCATACATAATGTCATTTCCAAGCTGGAAACAGTTGTATTTTGTCATTATTTTTAAATAAATCTTAAATATTCAAAATAGTTAGCCAAAAGTTAGCTAATTTGTACACTAAAAAAAGTAAAAATGTGTAGTTTTTAGCATATTAATTACTTTTAGATAGATCTGTTTAATATTCAAATAGATATGTTAAATTTTACACATAATTGCAGCATATCAGTGTCATTTTTGTACGACTGAAATACTATTATTGTTTTTGTTAATATTTTGACTTCTTTATATTCACAGTTTTCATTTAAAGTTTAAGTAGTTCTATTGTACTTGTTACTTTACTAGTTTAGTTTTTTACTTCAACTCAAATTCTTAATAAAACTATTTCTTCATGAGTAATTTTATTTCGCAATAACAACACATCACAATAAAGTTGTTTTTTGCTTTAAATTAGATTTTTATGACTTCAAATCACTGTTTTCAATATCATTTAAAAAACTATTATACTAGCCTTAAAAAAAAAACTCTTACGCTTACTGAAGACAAGTAAACAGTGTTAAATGGAATAGACCTAACCAGAAAAACATTAGCCCTATAAATAAGAAATATTACATAGTTTCTCAACTACCGTGTTAACTTACATGCTGTCACCATAACACATACGTATGTGTATTTAATTGTTCAAGCCCAATTAGGCAACAAAAATAACTCAGTTCAGATCTCACACTCTTTATCAGCAGCGGTATACTGAAATGAGTTATTTTTACTTTGCTGTTATCACAATGAGCAAACTATTCAAAATTGCATACAGTCTGAGAAGGTACAACATTTGATGAAGAACTTACATTGCAACCATTAAAAAAAGTTTGTGCAGTATGAATGTAATGGTCATGCTGACATTGTAATATGAAGTATGGTCTCAACAGACCTTTTAAGGCAAGTCATTTCACTTGGCGGCCATCTTTGAAATGCTTCTTGGGCAGCTAGCTCCTACTTCTGAATAGGGAAACCAATCACCAATTAAATTTGACAACAACTGTTTGATCAATTTTGGTTCTAAACGCTTAATTCATGACAACAACAACAAAAAATAATTTTACCAATGGGCGATTGGCTCTTTATTTAGAAGGTGGGAGTGTTTTTTCGAATACTGTGTATTTGGACGAACTACCTTTTGGCTGCACGCTTTTTTGCATATTATTTAGTTATGCTCTGAATGCATCTCAAGTCTTTTGCTCCGGTTTAAAATTATTTGCGGTCGAAAAGGAACCAATTAGAGGTTCATATCTGGATCACTGTCTGTTAATCGGTAACATCTACATCAGTGAATCAGGCGCTAAAACGACGCAGAGAGCATGTGTAAACAAACAACGCTATCAGTGAGACGCAGTTCATCCTCAGTAGCAATAACTTTAAATCCCTGTCTCCCCAAAAACTCCTCCTCCTCCGTTCTTTCATCATCTACAAGGCTTCCTGTACTCACTCAACACACAAGCACAATACGACATTATACTGTTCCTTCACTTTGCCCAGTCTTGCTTAACTGCTGCAAAACAAAATACCATTTCAGAGCTTTTCAACACTGTCCATTTGATGGATGGACCGATGACAGGAGAGAACATTTATGGGTGTGCAGGAGAGCGATTTTTTTCCACAAGCAATCAACTTGTTGGAAAATCTGCACACCCTGCTTGATGAATGTCTCTTTAGTGGTCATGTAACACATTGACGCTAGCCAATTAGCAATGGGACGTCAATACTTGTCTAAGTGCTGATATTACAACTCAGCAGTGGCAAGTGATTCATAAAACACAAATATAAAAGTGTTTATCTCTGCCACATTGTCAATCCACAACGCTTCCTGAACACAAACGTCCGGGTGTCAAGAGCAACTTATCAACCGAAACTTCCTTTCAGCACATGGTGACACTTGCTAACAAGAGTACCATCCTGACAACTGTCATTTCCAGAGGTAATTCTAACCACCCCTGGCAGCTGTCTTTCTGTGTTGAGACAGCTCGTGGTGAGTGATTATTTATGCTTTTAAATAGGTTCCAATCTACACGCTAAACTTGCACATGTGTTTATGTGCATGTGTGTTCTTCACCCATATGCATATGAGTGAAAGTATGAATGAACACTTTGTTGGCTGACAGAAGCAGGTAATGGCATGCAAATAGAGGGCTAAACCCACAAATGACCATGCAAACATTCTGGTTTCTCATTTGTTTGCTCAGGCCGTCTGTCAAAAGTGAGAGGCTCCGCCCCCTCTTACGATGGTCTGTTGAGAGTTGGTTTGGAAAAGAATGCCTTTCTTGTAATTTTGTTTCTCTTTGGAGTGAAAATTTTGATTAGAATCCGACAAGAAAATGCCGTCAGCTACCACACGTTTGAAGCACTGACGTGCTGTATTGAAAAGTAGCTAAATAATGCATCTGACTAACAAACAAGATAAACATAAAACATTACTGTTTATTAAACAAATGTTGCAGTTTGAAATCAACCTCTTTTCAAAAAATTATGCTTTTTTAAAACATTGTGGTAGAGTTTAAGATTTGGTTTTAAAGACTGGAATTGCACACTAGAAAAGGACGTTATTGTCAGGGTTCTGCCACATTCGGTCTAGTCATTTCTTGGTTTTCTGGCAGAGCTCTGACACTACCGTAGTGTCTCGTGATTTGTGCGTGCACTCTTGTCTGTGTAGCATCTTGTGTGTGGATTATGATGTCCGGTCCCGATACTTCGGTCTGGTTCAGTTTCGGTTTTGTGTCGGGATTCGGGCATTCATGACTCATGTGTTCATTCTGGTCGTGAGCGTGCGAGATGAGTAGTTTCTCGTTCTCGCGCACTTTATGTTATGTGAGTGGGCATGGTTTCGGGCATTGCTTGAACCGAGTCCTCTCGGGTCTGTGTGCAGTGTTGCAAGCACACGGTTCGTGTTTACATCGGCCTCGTGCTTTCATTTTGTGTTTTCGTGTCACACGCAGTTTGGTTTTCACCAGTTGCACGCTGTCTTTGTGTTTTTGTGAACATGCAGCGATGCGCGTTCGCATTGGCTGCGTGTTCGTGTCTTGTCATTGAGTACCCCACCCTCCTTGTTCTAGTGTTTTACTTTGATTTTTCCCAGATGTTTCCTTATCACTACCCTCATCATGTGCTCCCTATTTAATCCCCCCATGTTTGCTGTCTTGTGCTGTTTCGTCATCATTTTATGTCTAGTTTCTCAAGTCAAGTCTTGTTTTTCCCCCTTGGGCTTGTTATTGTTGAGTTTTTGTTTGCCTTTTGTTAAAATAAAATCCTCATCCACTGCAACATTGAGTCCTCGCCTCATCCCCTTCCGCCAACCTGACAGTTATAACAACACTACATAACGATAAAAATGAAAGAGATAACCTTGGCACAATGTGATCATTGGGTAAAAATTATCTGAAATTCAGGCATATTATTGCATGTTGTGCAACTTTTCTTCTCAAATCAGATACAAACTGGTTTTAGACTAGCTGATTCTTTGAGTCTATGTCAACTAGTGGATCACATCACTTCAGTATTTGTTCATAAGACTATAGCAGTCCACAACTCTGTAAATCCAGTGTACGTGTATAACATAATTTATGGTATCCTGCAATGGCAACATATATTTGGAATTACATCAATGTCAACAGCCAAATTGGAGGATGTTATATTCACAAAAACTTCTATAACTGTCTACATTTCTTTGAGTGTTCGCAAACAAAATATTCTTGCGAACCATTCCGACATGCATGGATCAAATGAGCCTTGGTTAAAGGCTGACATAAACTATAAGACATTGGTACATTTTGACAAAAACTGCATGTGAAAGCCAATAGAGATTTCTAAGGGTTTTTTTCAGCTGCATGCAACATATTCTAGAGCTGGCCGGAAAGGTGGATAACTTGTGACTCCCAGTGGTAAACCCTCACTAACCAACTAGTCAACAATTGTTACTTATGACTAACTGACTAGTGAAAATTAGTAGTCGTGCAAGTCCAACTTTGAAGGGTAGGGTAGCCATGGATAGCTAAATCCATTTGATAAAATATTCTTCTGGAGAATTTTTACTTTAGAAGAAGAAGAAGAAATGTTACATTTATATAGCGCTTTTCCAGAGCTCAAAGCCTTTAGGAAAAGGACTAGTTCCCTATAATCTACTGCTAAACTGCATACTCTATACACCCAAATTACTCACTGACAATAGTATACCTTTTCTTTTCTGTTTCATGCTGAGGTCAGGCATCTGTTTCCTCTCAACACGTATGTATCAAGCTGTTTAGCAGTTTGCTGTGTATCTGGTCCAGATATTAGTTTTTCCTAAAAATAACACGCAGGAAAAGCCTTGAAATTGACAGATAATAGTTATTCTTCATTAAAAGCAGGCTGAACTAACAATCTCTTTCCATGGATAATGCGGCTCAAACCAGACATACTTTAAGACTGTATCAATACTAAAATACTTGGACTTTGAAAGGTTTTGCCATATATATATGTGTGATTATTATTAGATTTAAGCATGAACAAAACCTTGTCAAGTATTTTTTTAAACTTCAGAATATATGAAAATATATTTTTATCTTAAATAAAATATATATTTTTTATTTTAAAATTATTTTATCTTAAATAATTTTTATCTTATTTTTTATTTTATTTTTAGCTGGAAAACACCATAACAATGTATTTCCAGAGTGTGTTTTTTGTACAGCACATTAACTACTTGTTAAACATGGCAAAACAGTGCCCTGACAGCCAGCACAGATTCGTTCACAAAAAAAGAACACACATTCATTCAGCTAAGTGATTCCATTGATGAGCTCTGCTTTTAATTGTAATGTTGGTGGGAAATGCTTCATGGTGTCTTAAAGCTTGATTTTTAAGTTCTGGTTGTGCTTTACTCTTATTGCCGCACACACACTTTGGGTAGGTGCACGGCCTGCATTTGATTAAGCTGCGATGGCAATTATACTTGTTTTGAAAAACAATCTCAAGCAGCTTGAACAGTTAATATAGAGCCGTAAAAGTTTCACAGAGGATCGAAGCTTCCCGATCATTTAATATGACCTGACTTCACAGAACCATCGCATCATTTCCTCATGTGTTGCCCACATGTATCCTGTGGCTCCTCACATGTCCTGACAATCAGACCATAAGCACTTTTTGAAACCGTGCCACTCTCGACTTTTGAAAAAGTGCCTTAATATTCTGAAAGAACAAAGGAAAACCTGGTAATAACTGGAAGGCATGTGAATGAAAACCATTGCTTACATTACTCACTGTCCTCAATAATCAAAAGCATACTTGTTCAAAATACGGACAATTCAAGAAGTCCAAAGAGATGTTGTCATTGAAAGACAATCGCTGACAAACAATAAAATATGCTACTTGCAGAACTGAAACATACTGACAAGTGAAATAAAATGTAAATAATTTGGACACAAATGCAATGCTGAAGCTTTTAGAAAATCACACTATGGCATTTCAAGGAAACTTGGGACAGCTCTCAGAACAGTGAGATCAATGTTTGCCTTTGCCACTATCTCATCTATCCAAAACAATATAGCCAGAGATGGAGGTGACCTCGTCCATTTCTGAAGGGTTGTTTTGTTTTGTTGTAGATGATGCATCATGTTACTGAGCCTGAAAGACATTAGCGTGTGCATGGTCTTCTGCGGTTGCCATGATAGCATGTTACTAGTTGGAAATTCTGTTTCACCATGGGAGGAAGAAGAAAGGCACTCGATGAGTATATCCACTTTTTGTATAGCTGAGAATAGATTTGTAAAAAGAAAAAAAAAGAAAAGAAGAAAAAAGTACATTAAGATGGATACATACAGTACGCTTGGGGATAGAAGGCCAAACACTAGAATAAAAGTTGTATGCACGGTCAAATAGTGCCAGAGAACCACAGTCCTTGAGGAAGAACCTCTGACAAGGGTGAATTCTCTGTAGGTGTAAGAGCCATTATCTTCAATTGATCTGTTTATTGTGGGAGCACAGTTTAAGATGTGCAAAAGAACAGAGCTGTTTCTTCTCTCTTCCTAACGGAGCATCACCACAGATCCAGATGTAAGCAGCTGGGCCTGTTCACTGCTTACATAAACATCTGAAATGTGGCACAGATTCTCTCAACAGCTTTCAACAGCAAGAGAGTGAAAACAGTGTTGGGTTAGCTAGTCTTGAATTTATTCTAATACTCCTCTTGACACACATGATCTTTTCATTTATTTAGTCATTTAAATGGTATTCCAAATCCATCCAGGGATTTGGGATTAACACTTCCCAAAGGACAGTTTTGAAGTTTAACAACTTCCCAAGATGAAGTCATTTTACTAGATGCACAATATATTGTGATATTACTGATCAGTCAATATAGGACTGTATTTAACTGTAGGATCAGGTTTCTCCTTTTTCAAGTTAAAACTTTGCCATAGTTGAAACCCACATTAAATATTTCAATAATTTCCATAAACAAGCTATACATATTCATAGCAGTAGTATGTAGATTATGTTTTTCTGTAAACTAAAATGTTTGATACCACACTAAATCTATCACTAATCCCTAAATCTATTGTATAATACCAAATGTATCATTAAAATATTCCACTGGTTAGAACTAGGATTTAAAAAATATAATGATAATAATAATAATAATGAACGTTAGGGTCAAATTCTCACTATTAACTAACCATTAGTCTGTCCTGTAGCTCAAACAGTAGAGAAATGCCAAGGTCATGGGTTTGATTCCCAGAGAAAGCAAGAACTGATTAGAATGTCAATGTGTTCCTTGAATGCAATGTAAGTCACTTTGGATAAAAGCGTCTGCCAAATGCATAAATGTAAATAAATATAAATGTAAAAAATTGGGTAGTGTAGGATATGGTCATGCCAAATAACGCATTAATATGTCCTTGATAAGTACTAATAATCAGCCAATGTTCAAGTAATATGCACACTAATAAGCAACTAGTTAAAAGTGAAAACTAAAGTGTTACCTACATTTATTTGAAATACCTTTCTTATAATCAGAGCATTACAACACATAGTACAATATAATAATAATAAAAACCATTTAAATATCAGTTTTTGGTATTTTTTTCTATTTTTTTGAAAAAATAGTATCTACAATATCAGCTATTAATTGACTATTTATAACAATAAAACAATAATTAGCTTTTTGGTATTGACCAGAATACACTCCACATGTTTGAATGAATTTGTATAAACAGTGCTAAAGAGGGAAGATTTAAGAATTTGGAGCTGGCCCTATGACTGTTCAGACTAAACAAATGAATAACAGAGCCGTAAAATGTTTGGGGTTCACTAATGAATAAATAATCATTTTCTAGAAAGCAGAGGTTCACCTGGATTCAGTTCTCAATGCTCCAGTAATCCAAATCATCCGTTTCTGCTTCTGAGTCTCTATTAAAAGCCTTACAACACTCGGCATGATATTATTAGCCATGGTGAAGGTGAACATTAGCCACGGTGGACTTGCGTAGTAAAAGCAAAGCCTTGGGTGTTACCCTAAAAGATCCAGGCACATGTCTGGGTCCCAAAGGTGTGTCTCTGAAGTGGGCAAACACATGGACACAAGTGGGGGGGGTTCCGTCTGCAAGAAAAACTCCAACGTCACCATCAATAACATTCCGCATCCATCTCCTCTCAACAACTGCCAGCAGGCGCATGCTCTTGTGTATGATTGGGGGTCAGTGATGAATAACACTGGTTGTATCACTGAACCCAGTGCAAGAAAGTTTACCCAACTGCTATTTCCTTGTAACCTTCTTTTTGAATGACAAGAAACTTATGAGATTCTGAATAAACACAAATGACCCTGTGGCCTCTATTCATCCGCACATCTGAGTAGAGGAAACATTCAGAGAACGGTGGATACAGTGAATTCCAGCTCATATTAACAATCCAAACCCGTAGAGTTCACCCACTGAGAAGAAACGTTCACAGCGGTTCTGTTTATCCTGGCCAAGATGCGTCGGGAAATGTCAGAGCTTTTGATATAATACTCCGTTAAAAGTGGATGTGGAAGAGTTTAAAGGGATAGTTCACCAAAAAAAAAGAACAATCTGTAATTAAGTCTGTCTTCTTGTTTCAAACCTGTAAGACTTTCTTGTCCTGTAGAACACAAAATATGATTTTCTGACAATTGCGAGTGTCGATCTTTTACATGCAGTCACAATGAATGGCAACTAAAGCTTCAAAATGGATGAAAAGTCAGTCCATACAACTTTTTTAGAAATCATATGATAGCTTTGAGTGAAAAACAAGATTCACTGATAATCTTCATTGGAATTAATGAGTAGAAATCAAGAACTGAGTCAGTCCAATTTATGAACTACCGGTGTTATGAATTATTCAGTCCCATGCTATGAACTAGGTCAACTAATCTGTTGAAAAGATCTGAAAATGACAAAAAAAGAGAGTTTTTTAGTAAATCACATCAAGATGCACAAAGGTCTGGACTATTTTTATAATACATTTATGCATCCCTTTTTGAAGGTTGAAAGCTTAAATACCCATTCATTGTAATTGCACGGAAATAAGCAACCTGAATTTGTGTCTCATGGAAGACAAAAAGTCATATGGTTTTGAAAATCATGACGGTGAGTAAATAACTTTTCTTTTAAGGCAGAGTTTCCCAAAATGGGGTTGATGATTTGATGAAAAACGAATTCATTATAATAATACAAAATCAATAAATCAATAATAATACAAAAATGTAAAATTGATGCAAATAAATAATCAAAAAATATAAACAAATCGAAATAAAACTCCTACTAAAAAAAGTAGCTTACCTGGAAGTCCATTAACCAACATCACTGTGTGTTCAAATCTCAGGGGATACTTCAAATAAATGATTTAGGTCAAACATGTTCAGCAAACAAAAAACCTTAGGAATTCCTGCTTTAAAGGTTCTTGAACAAAAAGGATGGTGTACAATTAAAGAGACAAAAGAGAATAGAGCAGCAAGATATGGATACTGAGAAAGAATCAGACAAGATGGGGAGATTTCAAGATTTCCAACATATGTTAAGCTTTCTTCAGCCATGAGAAGATCACACACAAGGTGGAGATGAGGGCCAGCGATAACAATCGCTATTCCTGTCCTCCTCCAACCCCCCTCCAACGTCTGATCTATGAATCGGCACCACCTGCATTCATCCCACTGGCTTTTGACAGACAGCTGGCACCACCTCCAGCCTGCCCAGCAGTCACCCAACCAAAGACTTCTTTTGTCTCCCTTCAAGAACCAAGATCGACATCCACAGGAGGGGGGGCACATAACAAGGCAAACCCAGGTAGGGTGCCATAGAGCAGGCCAGAGCGAAGACAAAGCAGCCCTGGAGACTGTTCGGAAAAAGATTTTGTACAATGTAAAAAGAATGTGTCTTCACACATCTACACAGTATATAAACAAATAACATTCTGACAACTACTAAATTTAAAATGGTTGAAGTTGACTTTCCTCCCCCCCTCATTACACACTCATACCCACAACAAAAACCTCCATTCATGTGCTCCATTTGTTTCAAAACGGTAGATCCCAAAGGCATAAGGAGACAATGGTGCTTGGGCCGTCCTCAAGGGAATCTGGGTAAGGGGTATGCAGACAATTAGACAGTGCTAACAGACACTAAATCTGCCTCTTTGCTGACAATACCGAGCACTCCAGCAGGCCCTTTTCTCTGACTCTTTCAAAGTCGATTGTTGACAGGAAAGCTAAATATTTTTCAAAGGGGCCTAAGAAATAAGTGCTGCTACTTTGAAAATCTGTTTAGAAGTGCAGTGACGGCTAGAGGTGCAGATGAGGAAAACTGTACAGAGGGAAACGGTAATGCTCAGATATTGCTCTCTTTCATATCTAGTTTAGCAGAGTTTGTGGAATAATACTTTTAGATGTTATAGACTAGACACGTGATATATTTCCTTTTGATCTCCATTTACTCCATTAAAACCAAAACTGTACAACAAAATTACAATAACTACTTTTGGAGACTAATAAACACTCTTTACATACTGCAACATGGAAACAGTCACAAATACATACATATTAAATAAGGATTTTATATTTACATCTAAATACTAATTCTGCCTTTTTTCACATACACAGCTTTAAGAAAAATATTTCTTTCTTTCTGTTTATTTATTACTTTATTTATGGACTCGCATTGCATTCGAGGGCATTCTTAAAATAAGGTTGTCAGATTTAGCTAACATCTGGACAATTTCATCCCTAGAGCATAAACTGCATCTGAATTCCTGTAGTCTCTACTTAATTCAATGAGAAACCTTCTTCCTGACCGTTTTGTAGGTGAAAAAAGGTGAAAACATGTACTTGTTGGTTGTTAAAACAGAGTAACTTTGCAAAGAATAACAACTTTCTTGGCCTCTATAACACCTAGACTTGAAAAAGGCCGCTCAGCTCACAGTTGTTAATTCTTATTAAAACTCAAATTTATTAAACATACATGTGATAGCTAAGGCCACACTTGGCGAAGGGGCCTGTGTATATATTTTTTATATATGTGTGTATGTATACATGTTTTTTTATGTGTTTGTTGCCCTGAAATGTGTGTTGGAGGTGGTGCTGTCTTTTCATGCGCATCTATCTATTACAGCATAAATAATCCTTGACTAGAGTGCACGCTAGTGAGGGAATAATACCACAGTTATACAAGGTAGGGGTCTAACATGTTTTCTTTATTGTTTGGTTGCGTGTCTTACCCATAGTTTAAGCGGGATCAATGGCTGCAGAAAAGGGCCTGTTTTTAAAATGGCGCTGCAATTTCCTGATGGTTTTCATACTATCTGCTGGGAATTATGGGAAATGTAGTTTGGGGTTTGTTTTGGTAGTATTTTTTTTCCCTGTGTATTTTTTTTATTTCCATTTATTGTTTGTGGTGAATGATTTTATGTGAGAAGGTATTTATGTATGTGCAGTGGAGTTTGGTTATGTCGACGGCCTCGGGGGTTGCAAAAAAGCATCGAGATAACAGTTTCGCGAGATAGCCCATATTTCATATATTACATATTAACATATATTTTCCCACATATAAGTTTTGGGTTTTGTGAAAAAAAAAATCATTGGCATAACCCTCACCCATACATTGATGAACTTTTTTGTGTAAGATCACATTTCGAATTTCAAATGTTGCTCGCATGACGTCAATTATCCATAACTGTTCAGGCTCGGTACGCAGTGCTTGTTCGCAAAATTCACACAATAAAAACACAAACATAAGTCAGAATCAGAACAGAAAAGCAGTCTCTCCCCCTTTAAGAGTCTTGTGTTGATGAGATGAGAAGAGCCCGCCCTCATGGCAGCACAGCCAATCACGTCTTCTTGCATGATTGACAGGTCAGACAGCCTATCAGCGCAGCTGTCAGAGTGATAGTGGAAGCGCCAGAGACAACAACCCTCGAAAGAAAGAAAAATTTAAATGTATTGATGTACATGACGTGAGTTATTAAACGAGAATGTACATGCTCGTGTTTTTGATGTCTTTTCACACAACAGTGTTGCCACTATTTGTTTGATGAAGCGATCGGCATTCATCTAATAAAATGTACATGCACTGTACTGTGTATATGTTTACTGTATTTATTTTCGTTGTTTGGATTTGATAATTTGAACTGATTATATATATATATATATATATATATATAAAATCAGTTTGAAATCTTTGAAATCTGATATTTGAAATTTGAAATCTCAAATCAATTGTCGTTAGACAAAAGAGTTGACTCAAGAGTTAGTTCTGGTGAGGGATCCCTGGGAGACACATCTGAAACCAGGAAACTCAGTGTGCTGAAACCTCAGTTATGAGTTAAGTTTGTCTTTTGTGATTTTTGTTTCCTTTGTGTGCTAATTTATTTTCTTTAGTTTTTTTCCCCTTTTCTGAGATAAAATACATTAGTCACCCATTAAACTGACTTTTTTTTTGAGTGTCTCCTGCCAATTTGTGGAAGAACCCTGACAATACACCAACGTGTATAGACGTAGGTACAATAGATAGATGATAGATAGATAGATAGATAGATAGATAGATAGATAGATAGATAGATAGATTGATAGATTGATAGATAGATTGATAGATAGATAGATAGATAGATAGTCCAAGCACAAGGCACACACTACCTGAATAGAGTGTACAGATTACACAGCGATGTTTGTGTAAAATAAAAGCGTAAAAAAAAAAAAAAATGTAGCCCCTCAGTTTCAACACAGGTTTTCTTCTCCGGTGCTCGGCAAACCGGTATTCATGGCCAAGCTAAATATCTCCAGGCTTCACAAAGCTTTATTCTTGAAGGAGTCGAGCTGAATTTACAACGTGAGCTGGAGGTTGACCCGCAGGATGTGCGGGTACAGAGATTGCCGGGGTGAACCAGGAGAACCCGAACACCAAAAGTCAGGCGTGATTTACTGAGGCGGAATACAGACCGTGACTGCATGAGAAGCCCATGTTACACGAGACAGAAGATACATTTTAACTCCAATTTACCCGAGAAGGAACAACAATATATCAATATTACTGTGCATGGTGGAGAAAAGTGACTTTTTGACCACATAATCACTTAAACTGAGCCTGAGAATGACTGGTTTGCAGAGTCTTTGTATTATAGCGTTTGGCCATGTTCACTGCTTAATAAATTGAGCACTGTGTATGTGGCTTAAGCACAAGGCTTTGTTCAGTCTTATGAGTTCATAGTTTACATAAAAAGGTCATTTTCATCAGGAAAATGCCAGGCAACTTCATTTTTAAACCCAGCCTCCCAAGGAGCATAAACAGAGGATATTCTTGGCTTAAGTACCTGCAATGGAAAAGTCATTTAAACAGAACAAACCCCAAACCAACACAGAGATATGCTGCTCTAAATCCTCCTAATCCAGGTTCACACATAATATTACTATAAGGCATTCACGTGACACACGTGGCACTTTATTAACATTCAACCTAAATGCATTCGAGTATTTGAGTGTGTTGATGTCTGCTCAAGATTTAAATGCAATGTTAAATGTTTTTGCTAAAATTTAAAGTTTAAAAGGGTTTTTAAAAAGCTTAAAAATTATCAAAATGGATGGATGGATGGATATTGGTAGATTATAAAGGAAATTAGTAGAAGTGTGCTAATATATAAGTGCACATATTAATACATGCAAACAAGTCCTAACACAAATGCAGTAAAAACTCTAGTTTCATCAAAAGTAAAAGTAATTTCACTGCTTCTGTTTTTCGAGTGAAAGCCTGTTGGTGTGGTAACGACAGACAAATGAAAACGAACCACTGTTGTCTCTCACTCAAGCGCGCACACACAAACACATATGCATGTGACCACACACAAAGGTAAATGAATGTGCACACACACACACACACACACACACAGCACTGCAGACATTTAAGTCTGGGTTGTGTTTTGTAGGATCTGGTTAGTCTTTCCATTCTGTTTTCTTAGTCCAATTTTACCTACGTTCTGATAACATGGTCAGCACGCCAGGACTATGAGTAATGATCATTTCGCTCTCATTACCTTATTCTCTCCAAATCCACCTATTTCAACTATATTCTCCTCAAGAGATTCACAATAAATCAGGTATTAGCCAGTAGAGTGATTTATTATTTATTTCTAACGGTTGATACTTGATATTTAGTCAGTATATCATTGCACACTAGTATAAAATGTAAGTCTAATGTAAAAAAAACACGAAAAGTAGTAAAATGAATGTGCTTTTTCTTGCCTCGCTTCCAAATACTACAAGTCATAATTTTATCTACACAGTTCATCTATTCTAATCCAAAAAGTTAAAATAACTCATTTCTATGTTGGAAAGGTTTGCTTCTAACTTCCCCTGTCTGCCAGATGAGCTGAGGATTGCGTGAGCACTTGTAAAGCATGTTGTGGACTACATTTGTCAAGTGTGCTAAGTGTCGGTGCAGTCTCCCCTATCTCTCACAGCTTTGCAGGGACAAGTTCTTTCCAGTAATCAAGAGATGAAACGAGAACTGGCAAGTGATCCTATAAGTGTGTCCACTCCTCCATGACATATTTCTTGTGGTGTACTGCATTCTAATTATGGATGTGTGTTTTGACTAAACGGAAGTTTAAAGCGACCAGTCGACTAGTTTAAAAGTAAGAATACCTCAGAAGACAGTCAGAAATAAATGTAAATACATTAATGATATATTTAAAATATTTAATCTATGAATTAAGTACAAATCCCATAATGAATGGCGCTAGAAATAAAATCACTATTAGGCGACGCGCTTTCCTTCTAGAGTCTCAAAACTGCTCGCTTTATGTAGCAAGGTGTATGTGTCGGTTTCCATCGTGTGACCCAAGACAATGAGTTTAACAAACATGTAAATAAAAAAAGCTTTTTTTTTTTACAGGATTCTATATACATACATATATTTCAGCTAGTCTCTCCTAACATCTCCATTTCTGTGATTAATATGGTTACGCTCAGCTCTAGTGGAATTATTATATGCCAGTTTGACAACAGTTTACATGCAACTTTTCTGTCTCCTAATTCAAAATACTTCCACAACTCGCTCATCTTTCGAGTGGCCATTTTTGTGCCCAAGAAAATATTTTTCTGTAATGTTTTTGGCAAAAAAAGTACAGTGGTACCCCGAGATACGAAAGGCTCAACTTACGAAAAATCCAAGTTACGAAAGCAAAGCCGAAAATTTTTACTGCTCTACATACGAAAAGTTTTCAAGATACGAAAGGTTTCTGAAAGTCCGAGATTCGCCCCATAACAATTTTGAAACTCGCGCCGCACGCCTCCATCTTAGTTATAGTAGACTCGCCACCATCCTCCTGCTCTCCCATTGGTTCCTGATGCTAGCCAAGCCATGAGATCCTTCTCTCTAATTGGATAGCATCCCTCCCATCATGCATCTTCTATACGTACGTGCTGGCGTGCTTTAGCTCAGCCACTCCGCACCCAAAACTTTACTTTATCTGCCGTTTGTCCTCCTCCTCCTCAGCCGCCACTTTCGGAGATAGCCTCACTGGAAAGGTAAGCTTCGACATTTTACGTTATAGGTCAATTTAGCTTTATTATGAAATTTAATGGGGTGTTTTTGGAGGGCTTGGAACAGATTAGCCATTTTACATGTAAAATGTGTTCCAAGATACGAAAAACTCATTATACGAAGGCCGCCTCGGAACGGATTAATTTCGTATCTCGAGGTACCACTGTATCTTATTTTATCAAATAATTTATTTGATCTAAAATAAAGTAAAAACAGCAATATTGTGAAATATGATTACAATGAAAAATTTAAATTTTTAAAATTTCCATTTAAATAGATTTTCAAATGTTATTTAGTCCTGTTATGAGCCGGATTTTCAGCATCATTACATCAGCCTTCAGGTGTCAAATGATCTTTCAGAAATCATTCTAATATGATGATTTAGTCCCCAAACAACATTTATTATTATCACCATCACAGTTTCTTTGATGAATTGAGAGTTCAAAAGCATTTATTTTAAATGGAAATCTTTTGTAACATTATAATTGTCTTTACTGTCACATTTGATCAATTTAATGCATCTTTGCTGAATTGAAGTATTTTGTTCTTTTTTATTCAAATAAAAAAAAAAAAACATCTCAAACACTGTACAATAAACGGTCTAGACTAAATGTGACTTTGCATTGGCAAAATACCTTTGAGAATCAGGTTTGCATAAACTTCAGAACTGAACTGCTCCCTTTCAGTTCATAAGAATGGATTTGATGCCAGCCACCAACGGAAGTTGAATTGGAATTTGAATCTGAAATCAAAGTAAGTGACTTTCGACAAGCTTTGGTCAAGCCAACATTTATATTTTTCTTACTTTACTTTTAGCTTGAGCTTGCAAGCAGGCATACATCTCTCGTCTGATGCTGTTTGTGACTGATTTCTCATAATTTCACGGTTGGGAAAACGAGAAAGCAAAGTGGAGGAAAAAAAAGAAAAATCCCTCATCTGCTAAAAACGACACTTAAGGGTCTACCCAGCTAAAACGGGAAACACAGATGGTGTTTCCACAATGTAAAAAGCTCAAAGCCAAACCGCAGAGAACTTATAAGCTTGAAAAACATGTAAATCAGCCATTTATGACAGTTAAGGTACGCAAAGAGATAGACAGGTGTCAGAAAAGGCCTATCGCATTTCCCTTTTTTCCCTTGAGATTTCAGACACCCTGCTGTCTCTGGAGGCCTTTGGCTTCAAGTCCCAAAAACATGGGGGGAACGAATCCTTTGAAGAGCACTCCTCATAAAAAAACCCTCCTTGAACGGTCCACAGATTCACGTCATGCCAATCAAGCAGTACGACAAAATTCAGAGTTATTCTCAAGTTAGTGAAAGGACAAAAAGGGTGCCTCTTTTCAAAACTTACCACAGGCTGATCAAGGGTCGGTAGGACTGCCTCATCCCTCCTCTTTATTGATTTCTTGCTTTCAACAAAGAATCCAAGTTTATGTATTGTCCTTTCTCCTTTTATAACTTCCTGTCTACACAGGAAACACTCATTTCTAGTTGCAGCTACTTGTCTTGATGTAGTACACTCTTTCGAGACAGTGCACCCAGCGGATTTTGCAATGTACAAGCCTGAAGCGGAGGGTTCCGTCTCAACGGACTGCTGCAATATATAATTTCTATTACTTTTCTAGTGTATGACCATTAATAAAACATCTTCACCCCCTCCTGTAGTTTTGTTCCCCGTCACCCTGTTTTTTCCCTCCCTTTCCTTCAGAAGCAACCCCTCAGGTCTTTTGTGCCCTTTTTCACTGGAGAGCTGCAGCTGCCTTCAATGTTCTGCAAATCTCCCTGTTTGCTTTCCTTGAAAACATGGCAGAGGTGGAATAATTGAATCCCACGGCTGAAGCCAGGAGATTCATAACGCTGCAGCGTTCCATTTAATATGTCGATCTGGTACTAAAAGCATGTGGCTTCCTTTCAAATACTTGTACAGTGAGGTGTGAAGCAAACCTCTGGCTGAGAGGAAACAAGCAGTCAGACCTTCTCTAATGAACCATGGCCTGCTGCTTCTGATAGTCTAAAAACAGGCCAATTCATAGCCTGATGGCTTACATGTTTGTCAAGCGATTGCTTAATCCAAATATTTTGCATTAGAAATGAAACAACTCTTACAGTTACAGTTGCTACAACCTATTACTTTGCATAGTTGCTTTACATATTGTCCTTCCATGAAACCCAAATAAATGCAAAGGGATTAAAGTGATTTATACTTTTAAGAACAACAAAAAAGAACTACTTATCATGCAAAAGTCTTATATAGTTTAATATGATTTGGGATTACATATGAGCTGTATAAACTGTCATCTACTTTCCTTAGTCATTCTGCTAAACTTCTTTTGCGCTTCACAGAAGAAAGATAATAATATGAGACTCCAACACATGAGAGCGAGTAAAGAGACATTTTTCCCTTCAATTGTGCTGCTTTTTCATTGCTTTTCTATGTAAACATCAGTTAAAAGAATGTGTTTGACCTTTTGCAGCGCACAAATTAAAAGCAAAACTTTTTTAAAAATTCATCTCTAGATCTAGACCTGCGCTTTCTGTGTAACTGGCCTTTATGTGATTGACAATTTATTTCACAGCAGTAAAAGGAAGGTTGTTTTCATCAAATTACCTACCAGGGGTCAAACAGACTGGTACTAATATCTGCCCATTTCATTATTTGGGAGTAAAATGGAGCTGCTGGTGTGAAAAAGTAAAATCCTGCCAACCACAGACTGGGAGCAAAAAAAATGAAAAATCTGCTTTGATAGAAGAATAACCCCAAACTTTCAAATAAGGTGCTAATTTCCTGTCCAGAGGTAGACAAAGAAGGAAAAGTGTGTAAGCTGTCTGAACCCAAGAGAGACAAAAATAAAACAGAAACATAACCAGAAAGAAACAGAAACACTCTGATCAGCCAATAAGATCACAGCATTTTTGTAATATACTGTACTGTAGTCACTGATTTCCAACCACTTACGTAACAAACACCAATTAATCAAGATTATTACAGGACCACAGCACTAAAACAGTTCTTTGGTTTCCATTCCAAGTTTGCAATTGATGCCTACATCTGCCTTTCATCATATTTCTTCCCTTTAAAAAATATACACGAGATTAAAAGATAGAGATGAAGTTATCAGTATACTGATAAGAATACTTTTGTCATGCTCTATTAGTTATGCTTTGCTTATAACATCAAAGCTTTAAGCTTAACAAACGCTTTAAAAAAGACCTTCAGAAGATACATTTCCCCCTTCAACTCCATTTTTCTTCTGCAGACATGTGCAGCAAGCTCAGTCCAACTGATAGTGTATAGTTTAAAACTAACAAAACGTTTTCAGTGCTTTCTCCAAGTTTTCTATGCTTTCTTCAAGGCTCAAAAGAGCTGTGAAATATGCTTCACATAGATTATTTTTGGCCTAGCTTCTTCAAAAAGAGGTGAAAATGGCTTTACCTTCAGAGAAATATCTCATCTCAAGCTGTGCTTGCCAGAAATTTCAGCCTTGTTGTCTTAGTCTCTGTTTCGGTGTTATTACGTCCTGTTAGTTTTGGAAAATGCTTCAATATAGGTGTAAATCTAAACTAAAAAACAACATCACAGACGCTGAGAAATGCCAAGCACGGTCTGCATCATGCTTAATGTTCGTATCACTCAGAGACTGAGGACTGAGTGATGGGGAAAACAGTATTCAAACCCGTGGACACATTTTCAAATGCAGATGTTAAAGCTGAGTGGACAAGCTCTGGCACAGAGCCAAACACTTTTACTTGCTTACAGATCCCCTTTGGCCTAGTCTCTGGAAAGGAAAATGGACAATCAATTAGGAGGGAATTGTGGAGCAGCAGTGGTCAGTGTAAAACCCTTATGACATTACAGCTGGGAAAATTTTCTACATTGTTTTCCAGACTGTTTGAGGTGCTCGAAGACCAGAAGAGAATGCTTTGACTTGTTTTCTCATGGAAAAGGAAGGCACATTTCTAGAATACTTTATTGCAATTGGTCAAGAATAGTAATCTGTACTCAAATATTTTGTTTAGTGAGTGATCTACTATAGATTTATCCCTTCAAGCACAGCGTGCTGGTTTCTTGTCTCTTGTAGTTTCTTCAAACATAATAAAATCATTTAAACATGCCTGCTTATCAATTTGTTTTTGGTAAGTTGCTGTTCAGGACGATAAAGCCCCACACACACACACACACACACCATTATTACAGTTTTTAGTGTCACATGATCCTTCAGGAACCATTCTGATATGCGGATTTACTACTCAAGAAACATTTCTGATTAGATTTCCATTGGAAACTGTTTTATGTGGAAACTGTGATTCAATTTTACAGGATTCTTTGATGAATAGACAGTTCAAAAGGACAGAATTTGTTTGAAATAGAATTATTTTATATAATACATTTATTTACTGGCACTTTTTATCAAATTAAGGCATCCTTCGTAACTTAAAACCCCCAAACATCAAATAGAATTGATTCCTAGGGGTAAATGCAGGTGTTTACCCACACCTAGATGTCAGTAAAACTTGATTACGAGCACCAACTTGGACACCAGTACTCACAGTCACTTTGTTATTGCACGTATCTCAGCACACCATGAAACCGCTGCTAATTGCTTTCATATTACTAAGCATCCAGGCGATCTTGGGGTCGGTCCAAGACCACCTTCAAGAAGAGTAACCGTGTGAGTTGTGCGTGCAACTTCCCCTTTGAGGAGAGAAAATGTAGAGAAAGAGAAACTACAAGCATATTTGTGGTTAGAGCTTTTTTTAGGGAAATAAAATAATAGACTCAGACACAAAGTGTTGACAGCAGTAAAAATTGAGAGGGTATTTTATTGCCTTGTGAGGATGGATTAATGTCATAATCTTGGTGAAAGATTCAGTGACCTGCTTAAAGTGTAATATACACTACTGAAGCTTGGGGTTTTCATTTTTCTGCAAAAACTGAGGGAGCTGCTGTCTAGATATTTTCAGTCAATAGGAGGAAGAAAAAAAAGATTTCTAACTTCCTTTCTTTGTATGCTCTTATGCTTGCATATGTACGTTTACCCAAAATATAGTAGCAATCCAAAAGCTTCTAGAGTAAAATGATTCATTGAAACACTTGAAGTGCTGGGACTAAATTCAGTTTGTGACCTGAACATACGGTCAGAAGCAAACCATCATAATCCATTACCATAAAAAAGGTGATGGTTGTTCCAAGTTATTAAATAAACGGTTTTAGGGATGCAGACGAAACAGACTAGGGATGTGACGAGATATTAAAATGTGATAATATCTCTGGTAAATATAGGAGAAAAGCTGTCTCGCGATATCAGCACGACGAAGTTGAATTTGTAGTAAAAACCTCTTACAGTGCTTACATTGTTCTGTCTTTTGCTGCATATGATAATTCAATGGATCCGTTCACAGTAAATGCTGCTCCAGACAAACTCGGTATGTGCTGTTTGTTTGGGATTCCAATAACGTGCATTGGGGAACATGTATAAAGTCTGACCCGCTTAGGGTTTCATAGTAAAGTATTGCAAGCTCAAACTGCATCTCTACATATGCTGGGAGTTTGGTTGGACTATTAACATTCATTTGGGAGTGCAACATGCCCCATTTCATCAGATTTGTAATCGCTTATAAGACAGGCAAGACAGGAGAAGACATAAATATGTTCTAAAAATACAAAGTATTGTTTGTTGCGATTTCAAAATAAAAGTTTAAACCTTTTGAGTTTTTGGTCTGTAATTTCTTGAACAAGAACATGTGGACGTGGCATTTCTATCATAAAAGAAGTGGCCTAATATTAAAGATTAAGTAGGCATCTGAATTCAATATTGTTTGGTCAATCTTAAACAAGCATTTGATCTGCTGTAAAGAGTAACAACAACAATCACCAGAATTTGTTCAAATACACAATGTACGTATTGATGTTGAAGTTGATTATGTATGTTACATTATGTATTTTATTAGTGCTGTTCAATAAAACCATGATTATTTGCTTTTGATACTTTAGTTGAAATTATTATTGCATCATTTTTATTTTATATGTATTTTTAGTCATTTTAAAGGCTGTTCACTTGTCTATATGTATTAACACAAAAAAATATTATCCGATAACTCGATTAATAGTTAAAATAATCAACCGTTTACTGGATTACCAGAATAATGATTAGTATTACCTGCATTGTTTTACGTTTTGTTACTTTCAGTCGAATAAGAGATATTTTCCAGTCATATATTTTGTCATTGAAGCTTTCTCAAAACCGTTGTTCAAATATGGTCTCATTCTCGTGAACCCAATATTGTGTATCGTCTTGTCTCGTGAGCTATGTGCATTTTCCCAGCCTTACTACATATAAAACAAAAAGTACCATAAATGCATTCTATATGATTTGTGTGCTATATTCAAAATTTACTTAAAGACTTAAAAAGTTACAAAATCTCAAAATGAAGCCCATTTCACTACAATACATAATTGCAGTTGAAAAAGAAAACTGTAAATCAAAATATCAACAATTGCCAAGCAGAAAATGCAAAAACTTTTATTTTTCATTTTTCTTCCCACTGGCTATTTGAAGGCAAATAATAACAGTAGACTTGTCTCACCAGCTTTAATGTTTGGACGTGCTATAAAGCAGTAATGAATCAAACTAAATGTGCCTCCCATTTGAAATCGGCAGTCCAGCAGTGCATGTCAGAAATAATAACTCAAAATGTCGGTAATAGGCCCGTTCATCCCGTAAAGTGGAGCCAAATTTCATGCCAGGCCACAGATTCTGCTGATGTTTTACACATTTAATTACACAACAGAGCAGCATGCATGTAAATAAATGATCGTAGCTCTCATCAATTTCAATAAATAGCTTCAGGTCCATTTAATATGGAATTTTTGTGCAAAATACCTGAGAATGTTTGCATGAGTGATTTGTTTAAATGTTGAGTCTCAGTGGAATCCTCATAGAAAGGTAGATTTGAACAAATACTGACAGTAGAACTTTATGTGCTTATCTTTCATTGCATTTCAGTTTGTGTCCATACAGATTCAGAAAAATAAAAGAAGGAATGATATGGAAGGAGAAGCACAGAGACTGTTTAGTAAACATGTTTGATTAAATCAAATAACATGAACTGACTTGTACGGGTGTAAAATGGGTGGAATAATGAAAGCCTACCCTATTCTAGCTTCTGCTTTACTCACCGCTGCCCCCTTCACTTGACCTCATTCCTCTGTTTGGTTGAATAACTCATCTGCCAGTTACCTAGTCCAGTAAATCTCTTTTGTTGTGAAGTGGGCCGTATATCTAATGCAATGAGGGTATTAAGTCCTCACATTTACTCCTGTTTCCTCTCTTTGCATGACCCTGCCACTTTGCCTCCTTCACTTGAATTTGAAGTAGTTTTTTTTTTTTTTTTGACCGATACATCAGTCAGGCTAATTAGTCAGACAATATTGCAAATTGAACGCTGTGAAATTTTCTACATTTTAGTAATGGATAATGCAATTTAGTTTTTTAACATTAATATATAATTATAACACATTATAAATATAAAATGTAAAATACATTTTAATTTAGCAAAAACTGTTGGATTGGCAATTCGCTACTAAGTTCTATTATTCTTTCTTTGGTAATCCACCACCTTACAACTTAGATATGGTCATAAAAAGAAAAGAAAACAGAGGAATTTATATATTTAAGAAAAACAAAATAAATCCATAAATTCTCTAAAAAGCTTGTCCTATGAAGGGTTGCGGGTATGCTGGAACCTAATACAATTAATAACAAATAAATTACTGCTAATAATATAATATACACCACCGTTTTCATTTGCATAAAGATGCATATTTAGCACCTAGACTGAATGATGTCACATACGTCCCAGAGAACATGACATCAGGACTCAAGAGTTGAACTTTATTTTTTGGCTATGCCCCAAAATATAGGCTATAAGAGGATATAAGCTCTGCTGTGGTTGAAAAACATCCAAAAGGAAATTAAATAACTTAACGTGGAAATCTGAAAGAGCTAGTTCAAACAGGTAAACCCAATTTTCCCCTCAACGCCATTTAAGATTTTGATCCGTCTCCGAGAGATTCCGCTGGGACCGGAGAAGACATTCCTACTGAATAAAATTTCCATCTAAGTGAGCCTTGATGAGATTCCTCTCTCCCACAGGCAAACACACAGTGGAGCCACTTGAGCAGTGCTGTATTTCATAAACATGAAAAATACTTGTAGGCTACGGTACACTGTAGTTTGTGGGAAACTACTGGTCAGTGATTGTCATGGCTGAGGAAATGACATAAGGAACAATAATAGTCAAAAGTGATTGATAATCCCTTCAGCCTTTGTTGCTGAAGATATCAGTCAACCTCACAGATCTATGGGGTCAGTCTTCGAGAGTAGTGTTTCCTCTATGTGCACATAGTTGGGCAGAGATCTCACAAGCTTCTGTGGCCTGTTTGGCTTCCAATCACAAAGCATTAGGGAAATGAAGATTTTTATTTCAGGATTCCATGGTCGGTGTGGTCGAGAAAGTCATTTCTGCTTAGCCACAGAGTAAGAGAGCTAAATGAATGAGTGAGAAGGAAAGAGACAACAACTGAACCGAAGGAAAAAGAGATGCAGAGCGAATGGAGGAATTCACAAAGCCAACAATAGGGCTAACATTCTCCCTTAAGGAAAATGTTTTTTTTCTTCCTGTTTTCGATTGATTTATATGCCTTTTTATTAAATATTTATGGTGCAACATAATTTGCATTCATGTAAACATAAAGGCAGCTAGAGTGTGTCACGGTTGTGGGTGTGAAGAGAGACGAAGATGATGAAATTCCTACACTTAAGTACTTTAATGACAGGAACTCAGAAGCTAAGGGCACATGTCTCAAAAACACCACTTAACATTGACAAGAACCGAACCATAAATGTGGGAGAACACGGGGTAGATATACATGGGGATTGATTACACAATGAGACACAGCTGACATCGTGGTGATTACAACGACAGGTGATGACAATGACAGAGGAACATATGGGGAAACAGGATCAACATAAAACAGTACTCTAACAGTGAGTTTTTTTTTAACATACAATGTTGGGGTAAAGCATTACAAGTAACTCAAGTTACATAATCAGATTACTTTTTTCAGGTAACTAATAAATGAACGTATTACTTTTAAATTTACAGTGCAGAGGCATTGTGTGCGCTGTGTAAACACGATGTACTAAATGTGAGCATGCATTTAAGAAAACAGAATCAGTATTCCTCAAAATGAATGAAAATAGTGATATGCAAACGTAGAATATTAAGAAAACCTGCAATAATTAAATGTTAAATAACACAAATATACTACATATTTAGTCTAAATTTCTTAAGCAATGTCTTTGCTGCTGACCTAATAAGCAACAATTACTTTAGTTAAGCATACATTTTATTCTTTCTTTCTCTTTATTTTTATTGCTGAAGAGTGTTGAACTTTTTTGTCCTGTGAAAAATTGACTATTTTGCTAAAAACAGAACTTTTTTTTAAACAATAGTGAGAAAAATGTATGCAAAAGTAACAAAACATATTACTTTCTATAAAGAGTAACGTAATATTGCAACGCATTACTTTTAAAAGTAACTTTACCCAACACAGTGAGAGTGTGTTTGCATTCTCTCTCTCTCTCTCTCATATATATATATATATATATATATTTGCGCGCACACACACACACACACACACATATGTATATATACGCATTACTTTTAAAAGTAATGCGTATATATACATATGTGTGTGTGTGTGTGTGTGTGCGCGCAAATATATAACAATAAATAACATTTTAAGAACGTATTTATTGCAAATAACTGCATGATTCACAAATGAATAGATAATTGTTGAATCATCAGTTTAATTATAAAACAATTAAAATGATATTTAAAACGGTAGACATTTCATACATTTTTATTTTACTTTTACTTTCATATTATTCTGCTTTTAGTGAATTATGTACATCATGGAGCTGCACTCCTTTATTTCAACAGCTCAGATTTTCTCTGCTAGTCTCTGACAAAGTCTACCAACATTCAAGTTCTTCGGCTTTTGTCCTGATGCAACAGAGCAAACAGTGACTTGTGTTTAATTGTGACCCGCTTGCAGAGACAAGCATGCAAAAAAAAACAGCCTAAACAAACAAACAGTTGTTTAAAATCTCGTTGTTTGACTGCAGCATGAGGAAAGGTCTGTCCAAGCCGAGAGGCCTTACTCAAGAGTATCCTCCTTACTAAACACCATCAAAAAAACTACCTCATGACTCAATCCCAAATGCTCAAGAGTTGCCTGCAGCAGGTAATATTATTTAAACACAATCTTTAATAAATAGAGGTTTATGAAAAGAGTGGGACTTACAAAACAAGAGAACGATGATCTTTCCAACTCTTTTTATTTTGCATGTGGAGCATTGCTGTGGCTGAAGACAGCTTGTTAAACCTACCGTAAATCACTTCAACAGGGTTAATCAGTCTTGAGCATTTCTTACCAAGGATGGACGTTTCTAGCAACTTAAAATAATTACAAAGTAAAAAAGAATCAAAAGAAAATCAGAACATAGCTTGGATATAAATTGAAAAGTAATATTTGACCTATGAACTGAATGCTGCGATCAAGAAATGTTACGGTAACACAGTGCAGTGTTTAAAACCCATAAAATGTAATTTCCTGAGATCTGCATTGCACCGTTTTAACACTCCCCGTGAGCACATACACACATAAACACACACATACACATTTGCACATGAACTTAAATGTAGTTAGCCTGACACTTATCCCACTTGGGCCACTAACAGTGCAAGGAGCATTCAATCATTTCAGCAAAGTCAGAAAACCACAGTCTGCGCAGGTCAGACAAAAACACTTGTGTAAAATAATTTCTGCACATACAGACTAAATACAAAGAAACACCTAATGGTGACATTTCTGAGTTTACAGATGCTCTAGAGATTACTCTGCTCTAAGAAGAGCCATACAGCTGAAGTTGATATATTTGCATTCTTCATTTTTGATTTAAAGGATTTTTTTGATTGAGATCGGATTTAAATGTAAAAACTTAATAAAAATTTAAAAAAATCCATAGTGTGATGCGAGTGTGAGGCAAGGCATAAACGGTTACATTTCAATTCCTTTATGCTTTATTTCTTTATTTTAATTTCTCATTCCATGGGTAAACATCAGAACTCTTGCCAGGGTTCAGCTGTCCATCACACGATGTAAAAACTCATCGTACAAGCCAAAGAGATGCTCGGTAGAGTGAAGCTAAGAACCAGCAACTCAAAAACAAGCATAAATCCAACACAAGCTTGATTAGACTTTTAATCCACAACCAATGCCAAACAATCCTTTACAAATGGCTTAATCAACTGGGAACGAGGGTGCAAGAGTATAGAAGCATTTAACACCTAAAGGATGTTGTTCAAAATAAGTCAAGCTTAGTAACACCCACTTCCATCACTCAGTGTTCTACTGCAATTTCAGAGCCAGATTTATCCAGGCGGGGAAAAAAAGGTTCTAAGAGTGACAGCGAGACCAAATTATGAATGTACAAAGCTCTCCTCAGAGATAGAAACCTGACGCTGTTAAGACCAGCACTGTGTGAAGGAAAAGAGAGAAATCTCCCAGATGACTGATACTTTGCACATATATTTTCATTTTTAAAGCAAATATCAATCTCCGACTGAACCGGCAGTAAAGGTTGGGTATTTATGAGCTCACTGGGAGTGTGGCAGGTACAAAGGCCCAACTGTGGGCGGCAAGAAATTTGCCAGTCTTTATGCATTGAGGGTTAGTCGAGTCCTTAATACAACGTAAACAGGCTTTAGAGCTTTACTTTCCGACACATTTACAGCTAAAATTAAAAAGCCATGTTTCATCATGCCCTCTAAAAAATGAAATGTTGCATATCCTGGCACATTGCACTGGGCAGGGAAGGGAAAGTAATTATTTGATAAGTGTTGGCAGACATTTGATCTCTAAGATAATCGTGGCAGCTCATTTCCTATTATATTCATTGCAGACCTTTTGGCCTGTGATTTATATTACCATAAGCAGTTTTAGGCCAAAAAGACAAAGAAATGTGGGTAAGACTTATCTAAACGTATCCATAATGCAATACGCTGCCACAAGCTATTTAAAGATCAAGATTACCAAGTACTGACAAAAATTTATATGATATTGTTGCCAGATGTTGGCATTCATTTTAGATGAAAAATAAAACAGTCCATGACAGATATTATTTTTTCCAATATTCCAGATAAATATAATTGACAATGTTTCTTAAAAAAAAATTTAAAGTTGAAAATGTTTCCAATGCCATACAGTAAATATAGAGACCTTCCACCTAGACAATAGTGATATTCTGCATTACTCTGACGCCATTTCATATTTTTATCAAGATATGAAAGAAATCATAGATTGTATATATAAAAAAAACATTGTAACGTTTCACAAAACAGGTTGCAAAAACGCTTCTATTGCCAGTTTATAATGATGTCCTACTTTACTCTGATGTCACTGCAGCTGGATAATGAAATTGAACAGCTATAAACTCTGCCAGCTGCTCTACCCAAACCCAAACAGACCGACACGGACTGAGAGCTTGTATCACACCATCACTAAAGACAAGTGAAAATACACAGATCATTGTCCAAGCTCACATCCAAGACCTAAACATCCAGCTCTGAAAGAAGACTTACACGAAGAATCGGGTAATAGAGAGCAATTCGTCAAATTGTTAAAACTGCTGGTAGGCCATAGAATTCTCCCCACATTCTGTTTATTAAACAAGAAGCCAAGTTTTTTAATCCAGCCAACATTCAGCATTTAGTAATAAAAGATGAAATGCACAGTAACTTCTTGTGTTTGACACCTCAGATATAAAGATTTATAACTCTGCAGAAAGAGCAGAGAGAAGTTTACAACCTGTGATATAATATACACAAGCAACAGAGATTTATAAAGTCCTTCCAACAAAAAAAACCCGGATGGTTCATGAGGGTTGCGTCAGTTTTACAAAGTTAGAACATGTGGTTGAGCGGGCATTCCTTTAACATCTATGAAGGGTTTTTTAAAGATGGGAACCTTGATGCTCGAGTAACTGTACTGTACACTTGAAGACTAGATTAAACCAATGAGTTTCACTACGACAAGTCAAATCCTCCCTCGTAGGCTTTTCTTGAAGTTAAAGTGGCTTTTGTGTCAACATTCAGTCTGGCGGTATAATGCACTGAGTTCCACCCCAGTGATTTATAATCTACCAACTATTATTAAAACCAAAAACTGGATCACGGAAGCCGTCTGTTTCCATTTTGCCCAACGCTCTAAAAAATATGACATAGCTAGATATATGTAGCTTAGTGTCTATAAAACTCCATCTGAAAAGCTTTAAATTTTGTGACCAAATATCCATGGATACTATCTAGAACAGATGGGAAAACACCATTGCATTTTTATAGACAAGGTGAAGTAAGCCACATATTGACAAAAAAAATCATCCATCAGCTAAAAGGTCAAACTAAACGTATGCCAAAACATAAAATGGAGCCCATCCTAAAGTACAGACATCATGGCATACAACGAACAAAGCAGTAATCTGGAAAGAAAAAATCCTTTCCAAGCCACAACATTCACTGCTTTAAGTTATAAATGATTCCCCACTGACAACTCAATGCAGAAAGCTTTGCATGTCATAGACAAAAGACACTATAGCATTAAAGTCAGATATTTTACTTGAATAGCTAGCTGATTTTTGTTTTGTCAGTAAAAAAAATGTCTCATACGTGCTGACAAACTGTAGCATTCACTATAGTATAACTTAACCAAACAATTCAATTGAAATTACATTAGCTGTACAGTAATTCATGCTTGGGTTGAAAGGATCATCATCTGATTTCAAAGAAAATGTACCTCTTAGTTTGCTTATTGAAGCAGTACGTAAATAGTGGGCACATTTAAATTTATACATTTGGCAGACGCTTTTATCCAAAGCAACTTAGATTGCATTCAAGATACACGTTAAAATTCTAATCTGTGCTTTCCCTGGGAATCGAACCCATGATATTGGCATTGCAAGCGCCACGTTCTACTGTGTGAGGTACAGGAAAAACACATTTGTAATATATTCTTCCTTGGATTAATTCTGGGCAGAATATTTATAAAATATGATCTCTGTATTATCCATGTAACAATTGTAAATAAAATATTAATACAATCAACAACAACAAAACTATTTCACACATCTCTCTGTACACTCATTAATATTAAAACAACGTAGTTATTATTATTATAATATGACCTTTAATAAAATTGTCACTTTATTTCACAGTATCCATGTTGCCGTATTTACAGGCACGCTGACATTTATGAACTACATACAGCATACTTTAATTATTATGTGTAGCTGCTTACACTTACATACCATTATTGTTTAAATGAACTATTATAGTAATAATTAATGGTAACATCCATTATTTGTAACAAAGACACTCTAAAATAAAGGAGTTAAGCAAATGCGGACCACAACATCCAAAGTTGGTCTTTGGTATTTTTTACTCAAAAGTCACATCAAGCCAGAAAATAAAGTGCATAGATGTTTATGTATCTTTTTAAGTCGTTTGCTCAGCATAATTGGATGCTAGCTAATATCTAAGTGCTATTCTTAAGCAAATGAAGCAGCTCAAGTCGTACAAAGAGACTCCAGCTGAGAGCTTAAGACTGTCACTCTCTTTAATCAGTACACTTGAAGAGCTCTATTGTTATTCCAATGACTGAAAAACTGTTTAGATAGCGCAAGTCAATAGGTAAACAAAAACACTGAAGACTATAGAAAGAAACTAGTTGGGCTGCATGAAGTTAGACTAAAATGACATGACTAACATTTAAATACCTTCAAAAAGGTCATTTTTAATTTTTAAAAATGACAGTGCACATGCAAGTACGAAAAAAAACATTTAGGAAACATTTCTGCAATATTGTGTCTTTAACATGCGCATCATACTGTAATTCGAGACACTGTTTCCTGAAATGATTTGTAATAATAACAGGAGTATTTTCGACTCCTGGGAAGTCTATAGAGATTAACTAAAATGATTTTGATGTCGTGGTGTAAATGCGTGAGATTGATCGCCTACCGCAGATGACTACGAGCGACGCGATGATGAGTGTGAAGTTGCGCTGGCATCCGTGCGGCTCTTTCGCTGTTCCTCTGCTCATTTCTTCTGCCTCTCGGTGCGCTCTTACATCCACCGCAAGTTCTTCTCACAGGTCAGTGTTATAGCTGGAGAATGCAGAGCTCTTCTGGACTTTCCTGCGCCTCAGATGTCCGCAGAGGTGTAATGCTGTAGGCGGATGTTCCTCTGCTCTGCGCTGCTCTCTCCTTCTCTCGCTCCTGTTTGGAGTTTGAAATGTCTTCAGTCCCTTCAAGAAGTTTCCACTTTCTAGTCAGTTTGAGGACATGTGCCGCTCGGTAGTTTGTTTGGCGCCACCTGCTGTTTAACTATAGAACTGTTAGGGGGGGAAAAGTTGGGTATAAATTACAGACACTTTTGGAGTTGGGGTTTCCTAACATTAAGTTATATAGAGAACTCTTTTGTCCAGTTGGAAGCTTACAAATTTTATTTTTATTTATTTATTTGAGCATCTAATATATTCAAATCTAATTTCGTTAACTATTATGCTAACATGGTGTGAGTACCTTTTTCAGCTTCAATAAATCAGACTCAATTAAAGATACTATTGCAATATTTGCAACCACTTTAATGCATATTCAGCCTAAATATCATTACTCTCCATTCTATCCATTCTATCTCCATTGTATCCATTCTTTTTTTCTTAACCCCCAAAACCTCAGCACATGAATCACAATCTTTCATGACAGTGGATAATAACAAATACCCTTTTCATATTGCTCAAAAGCACATAAATATAACTTAATTTACTTTAAGCATTACTCATTGTGCCTTGAAAAGCATGCAGGGAACTAACTGAAACCTAATGATATTTCAAATGTGAATTGGTTATACACTCCAACACAAACAAATTAAGTTCCATTTTACAATTTTAATTGGATTTCGCACAATTAAATTAAGTTGTGACAAAATGTTTAAGAATAGTGTTGCATTTGCTCACTTGTGCAACAGACAAGTATCTCTAATAATAATAAATAAAAATAATTAAATAAAGTCACAGGATACATTCTTTACAAATTTTAAGGCCAACAAAGGAACTGTACTCAAGTTCTTGTAAAAAAAAAAGATGTGTATATATATATATATATATATATATATATATATATATATATATATATATATATATATATATATATATATATATATAATTTTATATAACCTAGACAATATTAATATTATAATACAGTAGTATAGTACAACTAATATTATTAGACCTAGAAAATATGAATATAAAATTATAAACATATTAAATTATATACACTGTATATATTTGTATATATACAGTATATATATATATATATATATATATATATATATATATATATATATATATATATATATATATATATATATATATATATATATATATATATATATATATATATATATATAAAAGTTGGGTATAAATTACAGACACTTTTGGAGTTGGGGTTTCCTAACATTAAGTTATATAGAGAACTCTTTTGTCCAGTTGGAAGCTTACAAATTTTATTTTTATTTATTTATTTGAGCATCTAATATATTCAAATCTAATTTCGTTAACTATTATGCTAACATGGTGTGAGTACCTTTTTCAGCTTCAATAAATCAGACTCAATTAAAGATACTATTGCAATATTTGCAACCACTTTAATGCATATTCAGCCTAAATATCATTACTCTCCATTCTATCCATTCTATCTCCATTGTATCCATTCTTTTTTTCTTAACCCCCAAAACCTCAGCACATGAATCACAATCTTTCATGACAGTGGATAATAACAAATACCCTTTTCATATTGCTCAAAAGCACATAAATATCACTTAATTTACTTTAAGCATTACTCATTGTGCCTTGAAAAGCATGCAGGGAACTAACTGAAACCTAATGATATTTCAAATGTGAATTGGTTATACACTACAACACAAACAAATTAAGTTCCATTTTACAATTTTAATTGGATTTCGCACAATTAAATTAAGTTGTGACAAAATGTTTAAGAATAGTGTTGCATTTGCTCACTTGTGCAACAGACAAGTATCTCTAATAATAATAAATAAAAATAATTAAATAAAGTCACAGGATACATTCTTTACAAATTTTAAGGCCAACAAAGGAACTGTACTCAAGTTCTTGTAAAAAAAAATGATGTGTATATATATATATATATATATATATATATATATATATATAATTTTATATAACCTAGACAATATTAATATTATAATACAGTAGTATAGTACAACTAATATTATTAGACCTAGAAAATATGAATATAAAATTATAAACATATTAAATTATATACACTGTATATATTTGTATATATACAGTATATATATATATATATATATATATATATATATATATATATATATATATATATATATATATATATATATATGGTAATTGGTTAAATATATATTAAATTGGTAACTGTACTGTATATATACAAATATATAGTATATTACAAATATGTAAATTAGAAATTCAATTAATTACTAATACAAATATATATATATATATATATATATATATATATATATATATATATATATATTACTAAGCATATTTTATATATTATATATATTCATTTTTTTATATTCATATTTCAATAATATTCAAACTATTTTAATAATTTTATATTCATATTTTCTAGGTCTAATAATATTAGTTCTATACTAATACTACTATAGTACTATACTACTGTATTATAATATTAATTTTATCTAGGTCTACTCAGGAAATTGAGGAATTTTCATTTTGACAGGAGGATCCTGACCAAAACTGAAAGCATTTTAACATATAATATTGTTTCGTGGTATGGTATGGTAATTAAGGAAACCAAGATCACCGGCAGTATATTCAGACCAGACTCATCCCCTCCATTCCTGCTTTGTTTCCCTCCCTTCGGGGCGCATACTGCGTACCCTTAACTTAAAGGAACATATATAATATATAAATTGTTTCTTTGGGATTTTAAACCAAATTCTTAACAAAGTTACACTCTATAAATTCTGGGTTGTTTTAGTTCATGTTTTGGCCAAAAAGTGTTGAGTTAAAAAATGTAATAAAAAAATGTAAACCAAATTTAAACAACCCACCATTTTTTTATAACCCTCACAGTGTATTATATCCGTTTTACATTGTTCATATCTGTGATTGTGTATGTATAAAGCTGTCAAATAAGATGTATGTATTTTATGGCAGTGTCAAAGATAAATTTGCATTTTGTGAAAATCTGAAGTTAATAACGTGTTTATCCATTGTGTTGAATTTATTGACCAGTTTGTTATTTTAGAATATGTGATCCTCTTAATTTTGTAAGAATAATAAATTGTATCATATTTTAATCAGCCTATATTTCATATAGTGACATCTAAAATAAAGAAGATACACAAAAAGGTTGTATTCAAAGGATATGTCTGACTCAAATTTCATAATAACAAAGGTCCGATTAGGTATGGTACATGTACAGTGTCAAAAATAAAGGTTCCCACAGCAGTGCCATAGTAGAACAATTTTTGTATAAATTGTGAAACAACCCCTTTTTTTCTTAATATAAAGAAATGTGTTCCACAATACACAATACAAACCTTTGCAGTGTATATATACCATGTTAAATCTTCTTTATGGAACCATCAATACCATTGAAGAACCTTTATTTTTGTGTAGTTTGCTCATGTCAGTTTACACTACGCCTCTCATTTTTCCACAACTGTCAGATGATCACCTTTGATTGAAAGTCCTGTCTCTCTAATATCCAGACTCAACGTGCTGCTGTTTCAGATCTGTGGAGACTAGACAGAGAATGGTAGCAATTTTACAAGCCAAGGGTCTTGCATCCTGACCTGTTTTTGTTCATTTATGTTATATCAGTGGATGACAAGAAGAGAACGACATTCCCCTTTTGAAGTGATAGGCTGGTATGACTCTCCAGACCCAGAGTTCATCCCTCATTTCCTCCAGTGACGTCAGCTCTCTGACACACACAAACGACAGGCTGCGATCAAAGCCCAGTTAAAGACGCACTCCTGCAGACTCTAATATGAGCTCACATGCTGGGAAGAGAGGCTGATTGGTGGGGATGGAGGAGGGAGGGGAGTCAAGCTGCTTTCATGAGAGGTTTTTGGTGAAATGAATTATGAAGGAATGGAAACTAATGTTAAAAATCGAACACATTACTATGAGCATGTGATTGCATGGAAAAGCTGTGAAGAATCATAAAGCAACATGACATTTTTGTTTTGTCGTCTACAATCAAGCGTCTCAGCTCTGAACTCAGTTTTCAAAGAAAGGAAAACCTTTTCTTCAGTGTGATTGCATCTAATATTAAACATTTGGAAACCATTATCTGCTGAGCAGCAAAGCAGCCGAAATATTTTTGACATGGGGCTGTTTTTCTTTCCGATGTCTATCTGTTTTATTTTCCCAAAGTAAAATAAGATTATTAAAATTGCAACCATGCACAGCGAAACTCATCTAATTGTAATGAGCAGGGGGATTGAGGGTTATGTGGCCCACTTTGAAGGTCCATCCCCTTGGCCGTTCTCCACACACACAGCTGATCTCTTCAGAATGGACCTTCTGTTCTGAATCTTAAATGGAGTAATCTTTGAAGTTCCTTGGGTTTGTAGATAATGGGAATAAAACCACTTGAATTACAAATGAGAAGCTACTGAGCTTCATGAACTACTCCAAAAACCATTGATGCAACTGTCCTGATATCATAATGTGGAATCATCCATGGTTCCACGAAGAACCTTTAATATCCATGGAACCCTTCCATTACACAAAAGTTTCTTTATACTGGAAAAAAGGTTCTATATTTTATTATATTTCCTATACTAAAATGTGTTTTTTGGGAAGAAAATTATTTATGTTTTTATTTTAAAATCCCTTTTGGTATGGAGTTAGTTTGGTATGTTTAAGAATGTAGTTTGATATAATCTTTTATTATAATTTAGAAAAATACGAAAAGTCTGAAACACATGAAACATGTAGGAAACAAACAAACAAACAAACAAACAAACAAAAAACAGGAAAAGCTATGGTATTGAGAATAGCAGTCCCTCATGACTACCAGTGTCCATAAGTATCTTAAAATAATAGATAATTTTACTTTTTTTATGACAAGGCAAGTTGTCATGCATTGAAGCTTCCAAAAACTTTCTTTTAAAATAATAATCAAGTTGTGTACACATGATTTATTTTTATTTTTTAAATGATGTAAGGCATATACTTCTAACTTGATGGTTATACCGGATTACAAAGTCAACAAATGTAAACTTTACTATAATAAACAACACCTTATTTTTCTCTTTACTGGACATCAACGCCTTGCATCTATTGCCATTTGTTCCACCCAAATAAGAACATTATTGGTTACTTCAATTTTGGCAGCAGCAGATGATGTTTGTCTGATGAGACATTTTTGAGAGGTGACCTCAATCTCGTGAAGGTCTGTAAATGATGTCTATTAGATCATTTACATTTAGATCAAAATAAGCCCTTTGAAACTGATCTTGGGTCAGAGCCCAAAAAGTGACAGAATCGATGTGCATACCAACATCCAGTGACGTCAACTAGATTTGTGCTACTAGCATGCAAAACGCATCAAGGCAAGGCCATATTCACAAAAAACTATTTAGTGCACATAGAGAAGATTATTTGAAGTCAAGTAAGCTTTTCCAGTCTTTGAGCTTCTGATAGCAATTGTATTTTGTACAAGGGGTCACATTTGATCATATGGAAGTAGGGTCAGCAAGAATTAGACAGCATGTGACAAATATGTTATTGAAACATATGCACGTGTGTGTGTGTGTGTGTGTGTGTGTGTGAGTGTGTGTGTACATTTTGGGAAGAGGTGGGGTGAGAAGGTTCAAAAAGGAAAACGAAAGATGTGAAGAGAGTGCCAGCATGACCCTGTTGCTGTATTTATTTTGCCTCGCTTTCGGAATGATTACTTAGACTCGATCATGCTGATCTTTACAATGATTGCATCTCAGCACATTCCATAAGGATTTATCCTGGGCCCAATAAAATAAACAATATGGAGCAATACACTGTTGTTGTTAGGTCAAGAGGTCATCTCTCGCTCTCTGTCTTCTATGTTATTAGATTTACATGGTACTTGATATCATAGTATATAGCAGCACCCACTGGATGACAGAGAGGAAAAGAATGCAGAAAAGAGTGACACGCCACACTGAGATAATGTGTGAACTAATATTTTGGAATATTTCAGTTTCCTTTGGTTAATCTGTCATGCATCATCCGGTAAATAACTGGAATGAAAACTTAATGCAGGTTTATTTTCATTGAGGAAACGGTGCATGGGGAACTGTGGGAACTTTGGAAAACAAACAGATTCTTTCGCTGTAGTTTCCGTCGCTGTTTCGCTTTTTCTAACCCACGTGTTGAAAAACAACCACATTTGCTACTCCATACTTGATTCACACAAAACGGTTGGATTGTTATGTGCTATACACACACACACTCATTAGACTGAAGACTGGAGTAATGACTGAAATTTCAACTTTGCCATCACAGCAATGATTCTATCTTAAAATATATGAAAATAGATAACAGCTTACTCTATTTTTTAATCAAATAAATCCAGCCTTGCAGAACATAAAACTCTTTTAAAAACAAAAACTCTATTAGTAGTTTATTAGTTCCATATCTCTAAAAATGTAAAGTACAATTAGTGTACTTTAAGTAAGCTCTAAAGTATTAAATATGATATAATCAACCATAGAAAAGATAAAAGCAAAACAGATCTTAATAGGTGTAAAATAACTTCCAGAGTTGTTTTTAGAAAAGTAAATATGATCAATCTAGCAGACAGAACAAAGTGAAGCGAAAGTGTATAAAGAAACAGGACTTAAAGAAACAAATCACAAGCCATTCATTTCATAGACTGCATTTTATATTTTCTCCATTTATAGTTGATATAGATCTTTGATTGTACATGTGGAGCAGCAGAAATGTGACACTTTCTAGAGCAGACACTGAACACATAATGACTGTGGTATGAAACTCATGGCAATAAGTGTAAAGTAAGGCATTGCTGAGTACTGTGAGGGCTAGTTTGGGCTGGATCAGGTGAATATGGGCTCTGGGGTAATTATGTGATTACAGTGGGAGCAGTGCGGCCCGTCTTTTCCTGAAGCTGAGAGATCCTCAAGGCAATGTCCACCAGAGGAGCCAGCATGACCTGATCACAACAGTCGAGAGGGATGGAAATGTGCACTATTAGGAGACCATAATATGGAAGAAATACAATAGAGACTTTCATTTATACTAAGTGAAAACTGATGGTACGTTTCCTTGTTTGTATAAAAAAATAACAACGTCCTTTTCTGCTACAGTAACTCAAGCCTCAAAACTCGAGATGAAAAGGAACTAAAAAGTCATCATACACAATTGAGTGAATCGGATCTTCAACCACATGTGCTGGGATGAGCATGTCTAACTCGATTACAATGAAAGCGATAATGGATTTAAGTCTTCAAAAATTACATTTTTTTTGTGAGTTATATGTGGCAGGAGAGCAAATATATATATATATATATATTTATTTATTTATTTATTTTTTTTCCTTTTTAAACTGATTTTGACCAGTTTACCTGTGGGTCTTCAAAGATTTTCTTGGAGTCATTCTCATAGCTGTCAATGTAAAGCCTGATGGTTGCCCCGGCACTGCCTGTCCCGCTGAGACGGAAGATGATACGCGAACCATCAGAGAAGATGATCCTCAAACCCTAAAGAGCACGAAGACAGAAAACTGAGATGATGGCCAACATATGGTGTTTTGGAAAGTATGCAAATATTTCATGAAATTGAGAAAGGTGTTTAGATGAAACATCTCCAAGACTGTTCTTTTGAACTGTATATTCATGAGATATTTCAAACACAATGAAGTTCATGATGACGCTATGCTTTCAAGATCAGTAATTTCATCATAGAAATCATCACACCATTTGACGTTTATAATATACAATAAAGTCATAACTACAAAAAAGTAAATAAAGAAAAGCTTTTGTTACATAAATATTTTAATATGCGATTTTACAAAAGGGAAGTGAAATTTATGATTTGACCATTCAAAAACATTACAGTGATCCCTCAGTTATCGCGGTTAATGGGGATCGGAAACCCCCACGATAGGTGAAAATCTGCAAAGTAGGATTGGGCCCCCCCCTAGGAATTTCCATGTATGTGTGTGTGTGTAGGTAACAGAATGTTTAAAATATGTATTTTTATACTTTATATATATTTAAATTAAATCTATTTAATTATAAAACCGTAATATTACACATTTACTCTCTCTCTCATACGATACGTATTATGGTTTTTCTACACTCATCATTGACAGTAGTATCTTGAGACTTGACTCCAGTAATGACGACGATGACAGACGTGTGCGGTTCGATGAATGATGATGATGACGGTGTTACTGCACTGGTGTAATGAGGCCTTTAAATCAGTTCGGGAAGCGCCTCATCGTCAGATATCGGCGCTGGATCGTCAACATTTGCATCTGAGAGAGGCGAAGAGGCTCCCACTCCACTCGTGCTCTCATTCGTCGATCTCGCGCCGGGAACCAATCACGTGCCTTGTCTGAGCGCCCGTGGGTGTGTACAAAGCCTCTGAGAGAGTTTCTCTCTTTGTCTGGCGTCCTGGGAAACCGTTTCTCTCGCATCACGATGAAGCAACGCTGCTTTCTGCAATACGGCTGCCGATATGGCGGTATTTTTCAAAAATGTTTTTTTCCGATGAATATTTTTGAAAAATCCACGATGCACTGAGGCCGCGAAACTTGAACCGCGAAGTGGCGAGGGATTACAAAACTGCTCTTTTGAACTTTCTATTCATTTATTTATGAGCTTTATGGCTGACCGCTAAAAATCACAAAATATGGACATCAGGGGATCAAACCAACCTGAAATCTGTAGGAGAGCTAATTAGAAAACAAATTGTATAATGGACTGATCATGTGATCACTTAATAATGCGTTTCTTCTGTAGCAGTAGTCACATCCCACAAATTTTTCTCGTCTCGTGTTAACTTGACTCACCTGTCCTTTTGAAACACTGCCATCAACAGGGTCTGTGTACTCAAAGTTATCAGCCTTCTCCACTTCATACGTTTTATCACCCGAGGAGAATTTCTGCCCTACAAAGCCTTTATCGGACATTGTTGTCTGCAAGTGATCAATCATCTTATTCGCAGCATCAGAGTCCACCTCTTCATAGTCGTACCTGAAACCGTGATTTGGGAGAAACAATAAGTCTACCAACAGAGGGCAGTCAAGCTAAAAAGATCAACATTTCAAATACCATATTGTCCATACAAAAGTGTCACTTTATTGCAGTTACCTTGTAAAGAAGTTCCGTCCAAACCGCTGCCAGTGCTCTTTCATGATATCCTCTACACTCTGTTTGCGAGTGGCCATGATTGAGAGCCATGCGAGCACAGCCCACAGACCATCTTTCTCCCGGATGTGATCAGAACCTACCAACATTTGTTTTTATAGATATTTACCCATATTTTGAGAAAAAGGATCTTAATGTACTATGAAAACATACTATAAGTGGTCCTAAGAAATAAAATAAAAATACAATTTTGACTTTTGTAACATGGAAAAATGTAAAATGGTAAAACTAGCCAGTGTGTTTATGATTATGTAATGTTCTATACATAATAACATTGTGTATGCTATGTATATAATAAAATAATTATTATATGTTATAATTAATATTATAATATAATATACATTTAAAATAATATGATATAAATACCAGTTTGTAAACATTATAAGTGGACCTAAGTGGGTAAAAAAAAGAAGAAAAAGTAATAATTTTTAATTGTTATTTAATTGTATTATTATTTTTAACAAATGTAAAAACAATTATATGACACTAGCAAACACGCTTAAAAAACCTATATAGGTTTATATACGCATGAATTTTAAACAAATATACATATTTATTTTCTCATTTAATTATTATTTTTATTAAGTTATTATTAGTTGTTATTATACTGGATAACAGCATGGTTTCATAGCTACTCACCAGTACCAAAGCTTTCTTCACCACAGAGGGATAATTTGCCAGCGTCCATCAAATTTCCAAAGAACTTCCAGCCTGTGGGGGCCTCATAAAGTGGCATCTTCAAAGCTTTGGCCACACTGTATGGTAAAGTTTAAGAAACATTATAAAGTGTGTTGTGCAGGATTAAAAGGATTAAAATCACAAAATGTAAATGTGCTTAGATGATTATACTTGTCCAAAGCCCCACTGGTCGGCATACTGCGAGCCAGACCCTTCACGCCCGTCTTCCGGAAATAAGGGATATATGTAATGTTGGCACCAATGACTGCCACTGAGTCTGAGGGGTTTACAAAGAATCCATGCTTGCCCAGAACCATGTTACGATCCTGCAAACAGAAAAGAGGGGAAACATGACAAGGTTTTACCTGAGAATAATTACTAGCTGATTTCAAATTACATAATTAAATGCACAGACTGTTCAAATGTTTCAAGGGGTGGAAAAAAAGATGCATTTATTTGATCAAAATTGACAGACACTTCTAATGTTACATTTCAAATATTATTTTTTTTAACTTTCTATTCAACAACAAGAACAAAGTATCCCTGTTTGTACAAAAATTAAAAATTAAACAGCAAAACTGTTTTTAACATTTATAATAATAGGAAAATGTTTATTGAGCATCAAATCAGCATTAGAATGATTTCTGAAGGTTCATGTGACACTGAAGACTGAAGTAATTATACGGAAAATTCAGCTTTGCATCACAGGAATAAATGAGAAAAAATAAATAAATAGAAAACAGCCATTTTTGTTAAATTATAACAACATATCCTAATATTACTGTTTTAGTGCATTTTTTATCAATAAATGCAGCCTTGGTGAGCTTAAGACACTTCCTTTTAAAAACTTTTTTTTTTTAATGTACCGATCCCAAACTTTTGAACATGCATATGGTATGTCAGTAATAAACTTACACCATCACCATCAAAAGCTGCCCCGAAGTCATATTCACCTCCCTTCATAGTGTTGACCAGGTCAGCAGCATATGTTAAATTAGGGTCAGGATGGTGTCCCCCAAAGTCCTCAGAGGGGACGCAGTTAACAGCAGAGTTAGCAGGGGAACCAAGCTCTTCACACACTATCTTCTTTACATAAGGACCCAACACTAAAGTAAAAAAAAAAGAAAAAAAAAAGAAAAAAAAAAGAGAGAGTCTTCAGTTTGAGAAAACATTCCAGGGACTTTAAGCATTAAATATGAAGCATACTCTAAAATATCCATCAGCAAAATAAAAAAACTTGTAATATTTATATGATTAAATAAAGTGGCATACACACTTACAGGAAACCCAGACTAACATTGAGACGTAGCACTGGTGTCACTAAGTTCTACAAATGGTGGCACCAGCACATGTTTTGGTAGCGCTAACTGAACATTACAGAGCACTAACACTCTTGTGTGCGTTTCATTCATACTCGATGCCAGAGGGCGCTCTCTCGCAGAGAGTCCAAAACAGATTCATAGAATTAATAACATGATGTTCTAGCAAATCCCTTATATGGAGAAAGGCATTCAGCTATTCAATGTAGCAGGAGCTGAATAAAAATCTGAAATGTTTTGACTGATGAAGCAAGAAGACAATAAACACATGATTGGAAAAATTTATGGTAAATGGTTTATGTATTATCTCTATTACATTCCACAAAATAAAAGTAGCACAACTGTTTTAACATTGATGATGATCAAATGTTTCAGCGTAGTAAAATAATCTCTGAAGGATCATGCGGCACTGAAGACTAGAGTAATGATGCTGAAAATAGTGCTTTGACATTTTTAAATATTTTCACATAGAAAACAGTCACTTTAAATTCTAATACTGTTTCACAATACTGCTGTTTGTACTGTCTTTTTTATTAAATACATGCAGCATTGTACATAATGCACAAGTGTTTGTAGTACATAACCCAATCATAAATTTGACAACATATAGGAAACAAAATATATAGATATTAGTGGTTATTGTTCAGCATTAATTGAAGAGCTTTCCTGTAGCTCAATCAGTAGAGCATTGGTGTTTACAACGCCATGATCATGGGTTCGATCCCAGGGAAAGCAATAACTGATTCAAAGTCAATGTGTTCCTTGAATCCAATGCAAGTCACTTTGGATGAAAGTGTCTGCCAAATGCATAAATGTAAATAAAAATAAATAAATGTCAGCTCCCCCTCACTTCTGAAATGATGGGCACAAGACTTGGGATTATTTTCCCACTCTTCTTTGTAAAAACGTTCTAGATCTGTTAAATCATGGAGGGAATGTCCCGTGTATCTCCCACAGATTTTCTATAAGATTAACGTTTGGGGTTCCAAAACATTAATCTTTCTTTGCTGAAGCCATTCTTTTATTGATTTACATGTGCTTTTTAGATCACTGTCAGGTTGAAATGTGAAAGTCATCTTAATTTTCATCTTTATAGCAAACGCCAGAAGGTTCTGTGCTAAAATTGACTGGTGCTTGGAGCCATTTATTACTATCACCACCTTTTTATTGTTATCATTTTGTCTCTGCAACGTGTCACTTTGGTTTTCAGTGTTCTGGCAATGATGAACACTACAGTAATATTATCATAGGCTACTATTGATAGTAAGTCCTCCAATTTCATAGCAAACAAAGTCAATAACTGAGATGCAAGATGTCGCCAGTTGAATTTGAATGAAATGAGAGAGTGATACATGTGATTTGAAAAAAGTATCGTATCAGATACCTGGATGAAAATGAGTTCACTGCTAATGCTAATAAATTATAGGATTTTTGTAGTTTCAGATGCTTATTATTAGGCTTGTTATGGCTTACTAAAATACCAAATTAACCTTACTTTTGTTTGGGAAATATATTTCTTACCTCCATGCATTGCATCGAGCCGTACGTTGATGTGGTCGGGTCCTGAGAGCAATTCTTTGAGAGCAGCAAAATCAAAGATATCTCTCAGCATCTCTGCATAGGATTCCACTGGGTCCACAATTTCCACTGCAAACGGTACACAATTGTTAACAAATATGTACGGAAAAATTGTTTTACATAACTAACAAATGGTTAGACTCTAAAATGGTACCAGTAAAGGGCTTGAACGTGTCAACCTCGAAGGTTTGCTTCCCAATTATGGAGAGGTCCACCTTGAGTTCAGGGCAGATGTGATATTCCTGAAGGCTCTTGCTGATCTGAAAGATTTTGTCTGTGACGCCCTCTGGGGCAGGACCTGGGGGGGGGGGGGGGAGCAGAACAATTGAATGCAAATTTAAGTGATTTAATGCAGTCGTCTTTAACAGTGGTTGACAATTGTATATATCTGCCCCCTTTTATCTTTTTTAAATGCCCCAATAATGGTATTTTAAACATGTCTAATTTTGTCTTGGAAGTCAAAACAGACAGAAGTTACCATTTAAAGTATAAAACAGTTTATTTGACAGATTTTATGAAGTTAAAGTGATTTTTTCATATTCATTTTTAAATGATTTCTAATTAATAAATATTTTGCAAATATATACATTTCATTTCAGACACTATTATGGATGTGTTGTTTTCTTATATCTTTAAAATAAATTGTGTGATCATATATTATCTTATTTTATGATACAGCTTTACTGTATATTGGCCATCAACCACCTTGTTCTCCAAGACATCAGCATTGGCCATAATAAAATGATCTAACCTCCGCTAGATATGTTGAACTTGATGCCGAAATCTCCATTGGGGCCACCAGGGTTGTGACTAGCTGTCAGGATGATTCCACCGAGGGCTTTGATTTTACGAATCACACAGGAAACAGCAGGTGTCGACATAATCCCATCCTGACCAATGACCAGTCTGCCAATCTGCAGGATCATGGACAAGGGAAATCATGTTCAAGATTAGCGGTATGTTCAGAAATGCATTTCATGAACCCTAAACCATAAACCGACTTTGCCATCTAATACAATGTTTACATCACAATGACCCCTATTGACGTGTCCTTGTGACTTATAGGACAAACATATTCAAAGGACTGTTACACAACACCAATGCAATCAATAGAACATGGCTAGAGCATATTCATAAAGAACGACGACCTAGAACTTAAAAAGAGAGAAGTACAGTGTAAGTGTGTGTAGTACAGTACTAAGGTCGTAAAAACAAGTGTGTAGACTCGGGACGTGACTGCAGGCACGCCTCCTCCACATCACGGTTGTTTCTGCGAGACTCCTGACATTAAAGAAATCCTTACACCTTTACAAAACACCGCTGCAAGTTTTATACTTTCTAAATTAAATGCGCTCTGAAACATGATGAGAGGGGATATTTTGGCATGGCGTGAAATGTCAAAGGTGTCTCAAAACAGCCTTAGGTTAAAAGAGCACCGAGTTCATTTGCATTAAGTGCGAGTCGGTTCTTTTGAACAGCTCGTTTCAGAGAACCGGAAAAAAGATTCAGTGCATATTTTACTTCAGTCGCAGTTTAGACAACTGAAGTTATAGTGCTTATTACAGAGTTTTTGTCGAGTACGTTTTATTAACACGAGTGTTAATCGGTCAAGTCCTCGATACACCCTTATAATATGATAAACTCGCTCAATGGTTCATTACGAAGGACCAGGTTCAATGGGCTCAGACCGATTGATTCGCGAACGAATTTCTCAAAAGTACTGTGAGCTGAGACGAAATGTGCCAGTGGTTTTATTAGAAACGCTACCCAGTTCGATTCTTTAATGAATGGGTCAGAAAGGCTTAACGAATCGGTTCTACCGATTCATTGAAAAGATCCGAGTTATATGAACGAGTCGTTTACGAACTGAACATCGTAGCGTGGACAATTAAGATTATTTCCCTCAAATAATATTTATGCAACCTTTACAAATGTGCATGCAGGGCTATTTAGAAACACTTTCCGTAAGTATGAATACAAATCCCAGAAATGCGACCTTACCGTTTATTACGGTATGCGTAGCAGAGCACAATTGCATGACACGTTTCTTTTGCTTAAAATAGCACGTCAAATTTGGCCAATACAAACCCCATTAGCTGCAGCAATCTGGATGATCAGCTGAATAGCGTCTTTCATGAAGAACCGTCCATCTCCTCCCACCACCAGGGTGCCCTCCTGCCTTTGAGAGTGGTCAACGGTGGAAATGATACTCTGGATAAAATTCTCCGCATAATGCTGATTCTGCTGGAATACAGTCACCCTCTTTCTTAAACCGCTGGTTCCGGGTTTTTGATCAGTGTACGGTTTGGTCTTAATAACAGTGATTTTCACCATGTTGCTGCAGCGGTCAGTGTCTGTCACTATCCGGGTGCCCAGCGGGATGTGTTCACCACGTAGTTTCTCTACTCACAGATTGGCCTTTCACCATTAAACGGACACGCCCACATTTAAAGAGACAGTTCAGCTATTTATAACATCTAATTCTGGGCTCTACAGCAGTTGTATCAAACTCCTGGAGTTCCTGGAGGGCCACAGCCCTTCAGAGTTAAGCTCCAACCAGCTCAAACTCACCTACTTGGTAGTTTCTAGTAATTCTAGAGACGTTTATTTGTTGGATCAGGTGATTTTAGTTAAGGTTGGAGATAAACACTGCAGGGCTGTTGCCCTAGTACAGGAACTCTGGGAGTTTGAAACCACTTCAAACTGATATATCTTACTTGAATTCAAGACATTAGAGAGCCATTCACTCAATGTCCAAGTCATATGTGCAGAAATATAATGAGATAAAAAAAGAAAATTGAGCAGAAATACACGCAAACTGGCTTTTCATGTTTGTTCAGAAAAAACTGATGTGAAGTAAAATATATAATAATGTTAAGTATAGTGCAAAGACCACTTATTTACAATTAAAAATATATATTTCTTGTTAGTTTATTAGTATAAATCAATTATGATCAAACTGCCGTCTTGCATACATGCATATTAAGGTGCATGATATCATGATAGCAGTTTGCCATATTGGTTCATCGCTCACACTACCAGATCACATGGTAATAATATCAAACAGGTTTGAAAATATCACAGTGTCTGTGACAGCTTGAGACTGCTTGAGAATTTTTTTTCTGTTTTGTCGCAGAAAGTCTTGTAGTGTGAGCCTGCCTTAATGGTCTTGTGGCAGAAAACGCAGGGGCCTTATGAAGAGCAGATTGGGAAAACTGGAGCTCTAGGTCAGAGTTTTGTTTGTCTATTGCGTCAAGTTTCACCCAGAATTAATTCAAAGCAGAACAAAGTTTACAGTGATGCAAGGTTTGCAAGTTATGATGATATTGCAGGTTTAAAAAAAAAAAAAAACAGGTTAAAAGCCAAGCTGGAACAGTTGACTTTAGTGTCTTGGATACAACAAAAACAAATGTGGCTGTCACTTCTTGTATGAAAATCTCGGGGCTATAACAATAATAGAATAACATATAAACCCTGAATAAAGTGTTTGAAGAGAAGTGTACCAGATGGAGAGAAAAGGAATGCAGCTTAAAAACTCCTCACATGTCATGTGACCTTTAGTGTCTTCTACAGTTACAGTAGTGAAAGTTAAAGGGCAAAATAATTGACTGAAAGTTATAAATAGAAGCTTAAACCTACATGTGGTGCTAAAGGGCAAGGGCGAATACAATTTAGGTCTGAATTTAGGACAGTGTGTATAACACTGTGCAATTTGGATTGTATGTTTGACTGTCAGAACTGGACTATGCCCACTGGCTTAATGCCAGGATAATGCTTAAAAATGTATGTGTAAATTGTATTTACGGTATATTGCTTACTTTATGTTAAATTGCCACATTAAAAAACTAAAAAAACAAAGTGATATGACATGCAATGTGATTGCCGAGGTATGTATTTTCTATTATGAGACTTTATGTACAAACTGTTCACACAAAAGAACAGATTAAATCATTGTGTGAACTTGATCATTATTTGTTATGATTTCAATAAATAAATGATAGATATATAAACAAACAAATTCAAATAAATTAGCTTTATTTACAAAAAAACTTGAACATCATGAATGGAACTCACTTGCTACATTAATAATGCTTAAGAAACAATTAAAACAGACAATAATAAAAAAAAATTGCTTATAATTGTCACTGTAACAAGCAAACAAAATGATAAGCAATATTTGATAAACCATAATAAATTCCTAACGTTAGTGCAGTGTTTACAAACTTGGTATGATGCTCTCAACGCAGTTATAAGTCCACTCCTGTCGATCATTTGAAGCCATGACATGCTGACATACCTTTAACAGAGACCAAAACATTTGTTAAAAATATTCAGCTAAATTGTACATCTGAATGCCGGTCAAATGTAACAAGCCTCAAATAAGCTTGAGTTATTTTATTAGTTCAATGGGAAATAGAGCATAAAATGCACCCCATCCTGTTCCTACTAAAGAACCTGGCCTATATTTGTGAGTGAAAATGGTATATCTCACCATTTTAGTCCTAGCGGGAACCTCCACTGCAAACATACTCATTCCCCTGCTGCTCGCACAGTTCTTGCTTTGTTCATTGTTGATGTGCACTGTCACCTTCTGATTGGACTACAGCAGCGACAGTACCAAGAACACATTAGAGAAAATCAGTCAAAAGAAATGACAGCTGTAATCATCGTTTAATCATTAATTAACAACCGTGCCACAGGAAATGTGAATTATATAGACTACTGTTAATTGGAGACAGTAAGTATTTAGTGTTTTAAATTAATTAGTATTTTTATTTATCAAGGTTACATTAAATTGATCATGTGACACTGAATTCTAGAGTAGCTGATTGAGCTTTCCTGACAACGCCAAGGTCATGGGTTCAATCCCAGGGAAAGCAATAACTGATTCAATGTGTATCTTGAATGCAATGTAAGTCGCTTTGGATAAAAGCGTCTGCCAAATATATAAATGTAATGTAGAATAATGGCTGCTGAAAATTCAGCTTTGCACCACAGGAATAAATTACAGTTGATATATATTACAATATAAAATAGTTCATTTCAATTGTAATATTATTTTACAATAACACTGTTTTACTCTATTTTTTAATTAAATAAACTCAGTCTTGGTGAGCATAAAAGACTTCTTTCAAAAACATTAAAAAAATCTTAACGACCCATAAACTTCATAATAATGGTGTGTATTTCAAATAATTAGTTCCACTAGCTATGGCAAAATTCCTACTTTCCTTTGCAGATCTAATGCCCTTCTCTCTGTTAAAAGTGTCTTTCGGCTGACTTTGTCTATATAATGGCAGAACAGGACATTGAAATTCTACTCATGGCCTGTGTTCCTTTCAATACAGCATTTCAAACAACTGGAGGTTTAGTTACTTTGTGCTATTCTCAGTGAATGTTAAGTATAAGATGTACAAATGTGAGGCCAACACAGACATTTTTAAAGGGATTTTGTAAATGAGAGATGGATGCCACGTATTGATTTTTGAAGATCCAAAGACTTCTTTGGATAAAAAAATGACAACAAAACAATAATCAACCTACCTTATTGGCAATGACTGATGAAATTCTGCTCTCTCCTTTGTACGTATAAACCAAGACATTCTCGTGACCCTTCAGAGCTCTAGCCTCTGCTTTTGAAGTAACAGATCTTTGTACAGCAGAATTTAACATCTTGATCCCAGAATCCAAATGAACTGCCTGAAGAGTTGCCTTGACATCCTCACAGTAGACATCAATGACAAATGGACAGGCCTGATGGGATAAAGAAAAACTTAAAAATATAAAGTGGCTAGGTGAAAATTACACAAAAAATGATTCAGTTTATACCCTTGCAGTTTTTACTATTTGAAAGAATAAGACTCATGAGCAGTAAAGGGTAAAGCATTAAAAGTAAGACGAGTTACATACGGTAATCAGATTACTTTTTTCAAGTAACTAGTAAAGTAACACATTACTTTTAAATTTACAACAAAATATCTGAGGTTACTTTACAAACACGTAATGCAAGTTGCTTTGTTTTCTCATTTATTGACTGACACCTCTCCTGTCTCAATGTTGAGAGAAATCGGGAGTACCGTAAGTGCTTTGTGCGCTGTGTAAAGATGATTGACTAAATGTGAGCATGCATTCACTTATCTCACTTGCAAAAAAACAGATTCAGCATTCCTCAAAATGGATAAAAACAGTGAAATGCATACTTATTTCAATTTTGCTGTGAAAAATAGAACTTCTTTTGTTTTGTTATTAAAACAGAGAGAGAGAGTAATTGAAAAGCTGTTATATTAATTGTAATATTAATATAATTGTAATTAATATCACAATGTATGAGTATATTATATTAATCATACATTATTACGATTCATATACCGTAATATAAATATAATAATTAGCATTTAATAACTGCTTTAATTTGGTGCAGATACAAGGGGAGTGTCTTTATTGCATGAGATACATGTCACTTTACTCATAGCTGATTGGTCCAGTTTTGGTCGATCTTTAACCCAGAATAAAAGCTGCTAAAAAAACAATACACCTTCTTGAGCCAGAGAAACCAGAGTTTGCTCAAACTAATCTCACTTACCTAAACAGCAATTGAAACCGTCTTCATACAACAGGTCACTAGTATGGAAAAGAAACAAACTTACTAAGCATTACTTTCCATATAAAGTAACATTTAGTTACTTTTTTAGGGAGCAATGCGATATTGTAACACATTACTTTTAAAAGTAGCTTTACCCAACAATGCTCATGAGTAAAGCTCATAGACCTTTGTACCTCCACCATTTCCAAGCTTTGATTGTAACCCATGGCCTCCAAAGTGAGCCACAAATCCCTCGGGTCACCCTCCCGATCATTTGCTTCCATCAGGTTCAGCTCTAGGAAGCCTTGTCTAGTTAACTCATTTTTCCTTGTGTCAAAGTTCTCTATAGGAAATAAGTTTTAGAAATAATGCATATTATTAGATTAGACATTACTTGTTCAAGATCCGGAAACGATATTTTAAAATAAATTACATTACTGAAGATTCAATCAGAAGAGACAAAAAAACTGTTGTGATATCATGTGATTGACATGCCAAAAAACGTGTCATCAGGGAAGAGATAATGCAAGAGGAAGGTAATGAAGGTCAAAAAATAATGATGATGTGATATGATAAATGATAAATGATAATGATAAATAATTTATAATAAATATTGCATATAAAATATATATACAGTGGAATACGGTTATCTCAACGGCCTCGGGGGTTGCAAAAAAGCATCAAGATAACCAACAGCCAATATGGTGATGTATACAATAAATACAATAAGAAAACACCTTCGATTCTCGATCTTGCTGTCAACGGGGGGGGGGGGGGGGGGGGGGGTCCACGGCAGCACTTGACTATATGTGCTTTCACTTCAAAATATCGCCAAAAGTCGCCAGTAACTCCAGATAATGTCGCTAGATTTGTCGCTAATCGCTTTTTGGAAAATTTGTCGCTACAGTGGTCTGAAAACTCGCTAAATATAGCGACTAAGTCGCTAAGTTGGCAACACTGCTTCAGAGAGTGCTGCGCGGCACTGTGAGAGAAGCGTCACTGACAGAGCGACATGCAACACAAACTCAGCGCATGCGCAGGGAACTAGATACACTGAGACACGAGATAACCATGTGAAGTGGCGAATTTGTCCCTGTTTTGTGCTCGAGATATTAGTGTTCGGCGACATTAAGGAATCGACATTACCAAAAAGAAAATACTAATACAAATAGGGAGTTTGGCGGTTCCACTTCAAAAACGTAGAAGGAGTCGAGATAAGTGAACTCCACTGTATATATAAAAAAGAATGGTCAATTTTGATTTCATGGTGACTTTAAAGTGCTGATCGATTATGTGTCCGCTTCATATGCGTGTTCGTATAAGAACCTTTGCATATGGCCCACGCATCCTCATCACATTTCTCTCCACTGGTTCTCTGTTCAAAGAAGTTGTACTCCTCTAGGCTCAGCAGACCACTGCCGTCCAAATCGATCACTTCAAAGATATCAGACAATGCCGCCCTGTGGAACAAAACAGTACAGTATCTTTTTCTTATTTTATGTATTTTATTCTCACAGATACACAAAACAACCTAAATTCAGTAAAAAAAACAAAACATTTAGCATTAAACACAAATTTAATAGACTATTATTGGGTCGCCCTATCTAAAACTAGAAAAGAATTGACTAACTTGAACTCTTTGGTAAGCTCCAGCTCTCCAGACTGGGTGCGGTTGATTAACTGAGCCGTTTTAGTGGTGGTCTTTCCTGTACTTTTCATCAATTTGCAGCCAGTGGTGAAGGGCATGAGCAGATATGAGCCGGCATTGAGCTCTCCCCTCCACACAAACTTCTGTTCATAAATCACACATGAGATACATCTTACTTACTGTTGCACAATGTAATAATTTATATTGAAGCAGTTTTTAATTGAGTGTTTTGATTCAATCAATTTAATATATGTATATAAAGTATATACAGTACTTTACTCCTTTTATACTACTTTATACTTAACATATTTTTTTGGTAAATGAGATATAAATTGTCCTACATAAATAACTTCTGAGTTATTCCATGAAATTAAATGCATGTCCTTATATATATATATATATATATATATATATATATATATATATATATAGTTACTATTAAATATAACTTTATTAACAAATATTCACTTAATATGAAAGTAAAATCTAGCCTTTTGTGTTTATTCTCTTTACATTTATTTTGTAATGTAAGCTGACATTACGTTTTATTAAAAAATTATTGTTGTATACCCAAGTAGTAATCTATCAACCCTGATAATGTACTATTTTTCCCTTTTCAAATGTGGTCATAATGACATCATAATACTCATAATGACATCACCATGCATTATTTTCTGTTAAAATATAAAAATATCAATATTGTTATCATGATTTTTAAAATTATTGATATATATTTTATTGATGTATATTTGTAAAACAAATAGCATCATAATTAAAATCAACATAATTATATCTGATTATCAATTCATTTAATAATTTACACACATTATTTTGTCTGATGGAATGTTTAAAACATTAAATTATGAAAAGTCTATCAAACAGGAATAGAATTACCTTCTATATTACACCTGATAAGAAAATGTCAAACGGTCAAAATACTTTAAATGCAAGCGGATGTTATAGTTTTATAATACATACGCTAGCATTTTTAGATAGGAAAGTCATACATTTACTGACCTCCTTATCCCTTAACTCAGTAAAGCAAACCAAAGATGAATCTTCTTTGGTCTTGTTCCCTGTGACCACATAGAGAGCTGTGTCCACACACATCCACGGGGAAGGGTTATCTGTGGCATACACACACAAATCGTTATATTCACTGTAGGTATTTTGAATAATTCAGAATCTGTAACTTCAGCAACTCTGGTCTTTAACACCATGTACAATATATTTACCAGGAATCGGGCTAAGATTGAGGGGCCGTATTGTCAGGTAGACACCAGTAGCCTCTGGGATATGCAGACGATACTGGAGAGAAACAATCGTTCCATCTTCCTCCAGATGAAAACAGCCTCTCATAAGAGTATGATGCCAATCCTGGTGGAATAGCACAGTAAAAATGAAAAAGTAAAAATCCATGTTCCATTAAAAAAAAAAAAAACATTAGGAAAAACAGCAAACATTATGCACAAATATAGTAACATAATTCCAGCAAGAAATGTTCTGGGACGGAGTCACCACAGGGTGACGCTATTGCAACATCTTTGCTAAAAACAAAGGCATTCAAAGACCTGGGTGGAACAAAACAAGTTTTTTACTGTAGTGCAGAAAGATAAATTTCAATGCAGACCATCAAAATTCATATTATACGCACTAACAATGTAATTAAAAGAAAAATGGCCTGAGGAAACCCATAAATCCTTGTCTAAAGCAAGTCTTTTTGCTCTTTTAACTGCTGTTGTTTAGGTCCAGCTAAAATGCTACAGCAAATATACTCTAAATCATCAAGTAATCAAAAAATCTGAGTCAAACAGCCTCCTTTCTGACCCATTGGAGAGTAGTTTTGGGAAATAAACCTTGTCCTCAGGTGCCACAGAGGCCTTTTAATGTTTAGAATTGGTTTATGCTTCTTTTCCGAGTGCTAAAAACATGGTTCTGAAATGACACTTCTTCAACAAAAGCAATTTCCTCCCAGAATTTATGCTGGGTTGTGAAACGTGTTAAGGATCAAATCATAACACTTGGGTGGTTTGTCCACCCCGAATCAAAATGAAGAAAAGCGCCTGAGGCAAGTGTCTACTTTAAAAGGCCCTGATGTAGTGTCCCAAGGAGATGGGTCACTCGGCTGGACTAATACACAGCCCTGTCACCTCCCAGAAACCTCCGTAATTTAAAGTCTCGCACACAGACCGCGAGCCACCATAAAAACATCCAACCTGACCCTTTCCAATCCCTACACCCAATTATCAAGCTTCTGGCTCAGGTAATACAACAGGCTGGAACTGAGGCGATAGAACTTTCTTCACCCAAGAGCATCTAGTTTTTTCCAATCTCTTTGCTTTGACGAGCTCGGTCATTATTTTTCCGTGGTAAAGCAAACCAGCTGAGGTTAAAGTCAAAAAGAGTGCAAACAAAGGGAAGCAGATCAATAGCAGAGCTGCACTCATATCGACCAGGTGAAAATTTGCAACCAAAAGGCTTTGATACAAAAAACAAAACACAGCAAATGTATAGCTGCCTGTAAGGCACTTGAGATTATACAAAGTTTAGATTGAAGCTGACGATAGAATAAAAATAGATCATGTGTATGTGACAATTATTACTCATCTTTTTTGGGGGGTATTTTATTTTAAATGCACATTTTATTTTAAGTTTTTTTTTAAGTAATATACTTGTTTTAATACAATTGTAGGTTGTCTTTTTAAGAACAATTTTCAAGTTTTTTATTTTATTAATAATTCTAAAAAAATATTTTAACATTTTTCATTCAGCAGTTGACTGTTGACACTGCAAAAAAATTGTTTTCAAAATAGTAAAAAAACAAGAAAATACTATTTAAGTCTTTCTACTTTAATTTCAATGTGATATTTTGAGTAAAAATAGTTTAAAAGTAAATCCAACACTAACATTCTTTCTTTTTCAGTGTACTACTGTAAAGCTAGGCTAGTTAAAGTACATCTTGTGAGACTACTTGTGAAACTCTCTGTCCCAGTTATTTAATACATTTTTATGATATTTTGATTGTGTAATATTATCCCAAACTTTACCTCTTTTCTTCAGAGTTCTGTGAGAAATGTCAAGCCAATTTCAAGTCCAAAAAAATCTGACATTCCTACAATGCAGCTGGTACCTGAAGAGATTTGGGCTCTGCCAGTCTGCCACTTTTAGTGCTGCCAATGCCCATGGTGATGGCCGTGGATGAAGATGACCGACGACTGCGAGCTGATGATGGTCTGGATGAGGAGCGACTGTCTGCCATATGCAAACATAGAAACTATAAGCTTACTCTATTTTAATGTGGACCTTTATTACAATATCTGCATGACAAAGCAGTCCAAAAGAGCAGCTAATAAAGAAAATATGGTAATTACTCATTTTAAAACAATGATTTGAATTCATAATATTTTTGTCCTTATTGTGATGTATATCCAACTGAAACAGTTCCTCAAATAAGAAAAGAATATAGGGAGGGATTTGATTTTGTCAATGGATTTTTGGATGATTGTGGTTTGCTATTGCTGTGATCTCATGTGAGTGACAGGTTTTTGCATGCTGAAAAACACATCAAAGATCAGAGAAGAGAAGAGATGTCACCTACAGAGGGAGGGGAAGTTATTTTGATTGAGGACATATTAATTAAATTAATGAAAAATGTACGTATAAATAATTTAGAATAAACTGCATATTCTATCATAAAAACAAAAGTTGTTCATATTGATTTCATTGTGACTTTAGAGTTGAAAACCACAAAGCAAAAGCAAATTCTCTTCTAAATCTTTACTTGTCCAGCACTTACTCATAATAATGACAAACGATTGCCTTAATGAAAAGGCTTTAAAAGTTCCTCCCCCACACAAACCCTCTATTGAGTTCACATTATGATGTATGGCACAAATCCAAATGAGTCCATTTCTCATCACACATGAGGGGAAATCAATAGCTAAACCATTAGTTACCATATAATAGACTGCACTGTGAAGAATGAAAACAGAATTGTTGTTTGCTTTTGTGTGGCATGCACATGTGCAATCTGGCCAGCAAATAAGAGCCAAACAATCCCAACCAGAACATGCTCATTCTCAACATACCTAGTGTGTTTTTATACTTTGTGATTTGCGCAGACCCTGTTTCATACCTTTCCTCTGCATTGTTTCCATCTCTGTTTTGGACGATGTCTGTGCAGCTGAAAGCTCAGGCTGGGACTCTAGGCTCTGTGGAGAGTTTTCCAACTGGTTGCCAAAGTTCAGCCTCTTCTGTTTGGCATCCGCCTCAAGCTTCTCCAGTGCCGCGGTCTGACACTGTTCTACTGTAGACCCGAGAAGCCTGCAAAACTGAACAGGAGCTTGCGGTCAGACTTAGTATAAGGTTGACTTTACCTAATCCCATGTACTTACTTAAGAAATAACTGTTAGGTAAACTGTGCTTATTGTGTTTATGTTGTATTGCAAAACACACGCTGCTGTTAGGGACAGGTTTGGGAGGTTTAAAGGTGGGTTAAGTGGTAGGAGTTGCGGGTTACACTTTATTTTAAGGTGTCAGTATTACGTTGTAAGTAAGTACTGAGTAAAAATAATTCACTAGATGTCCTTACTATAGGGTAAGGGTTAGGATGAGGGTTTGATTTAAAGTTAATTGTATGTAATAATGCATAACTTATACAGTGGAGTCCACTTATCTCGACTTCGGTTAACTAGCCAACCTTATTATGTTGACGTTTTTGAAGTGGAACTGCCAAACTCCCTATTTGTCTTAGCATTTTCTTATGGGTTATGTCGCCGAAATCTGATATCTCGAGCACAAAAGAGGGACAAATTCGCCACTTCACATGGTTATCTCGTGGCTAATGGTCGTACCTAGTTCACTGCGCATGCGCTGAGTTTGGGTTGCACATGGATCGCGGTCCATATGGTCGCTCTATCAGTGACGCTTAACTCACAGCAGGACTCTCTGAAGTGAAAGCACATATCGTTCTTACGCTTCTCAACGGGCAGCCGTGGGTCCATCCCCATCCCAAAGCCTCATCCGCTTCTTTGTGCACATAAAGCCCGCCTTCTCTGATTTGATTGGTTTTCTCAAATATTTTGACATTGGTCGGTAACGAGCGGTTACCGACCAATGAGTATGAGGCTTAGATAAACACACACACCTGCTTCTGTTCTGATGTGTGCTCTGCTCAGCACCGCTGTGGATTGAAGAACCCGGTTATTAAAAGACAGGACGAAGCTGAATTTGTTGAGAAAGCACATTAGACAGGCAGAACGCAAGAAAGTATGAAATCTAGTAAAGCGTGATGACCTCACAAATATGTTATGACTGTTTACGCTGTGAGCGAAATTGTGTTTGCAATGTTGGAGAATATTATTAAAGGTTTGTATCGAGAATCGAAGGTGTATTTTATTGTATACTGGTAAATCTCTGCTGTTAGTTGGTGCACAAATGCCTTTTGTTGTTAGCAAACATATACAGTGTATGTAAATCTTTATAGCATGCCGATCGCTTCATCAAATAAATTGGCTGCTTTTGTGTGGCTGTTGGTTGGCTGCCATATTGGCTGTTGGTTATATCGATCATCGACTATCTCGATGCTTTTTTGCAACCCCCGAAGCCGTCGACATAACCGGATTCCACTGTAGTTATATCTACAGTAACTACATGTGACGTGTAACAATGACACTAAAATAAAATGTTACTGAGTAGGATTATAGCAGCTATAACGCTAAAATTGGCATATCTAATGCTTGGAGATCGTACCTCTGCGTAGTCTAACTTTCCATCTTTGTTGACATCTGCTAAGGAAAAGATTTCATCCACTTCCTTAGGTGACATTTTTTCACCAGACTAAGAGAAACAAATCAAATCACAAGCCTGAAATGATTAGAACAGACACACTATAAAACTGTGTCCAAGTCATCCTTCGAAGGATGTAGCCTCTGAATTGGAACACAGAACTGATTTAACACTTACCGAAGTAAGGATTCTGCTGAGCTCATCGTGTGAAATATATCCATCACAATTTACATCAAATTTCTTGAAAATTCTCATAAGCTCTTCTGGTTCTGCTGGTTTTTCCTTCTTAAGGATCTCACAAAATTCATCAAAATTCAGCTTCTTGGTTCCCGGGGGCCAATATTTGTCTAAAGCTTTCTGTGATGGATTTCTACCTGCTTTCTGAAGAACTGAGACAAAACAGCAGAGACGGACAATCACATACACTGACTTTTAACCTAGTGATAATATTTTGTACTGACATTAGATATAAAGTCAGTATAAAATATTTATATTTTCAGAAATATTGACTTGTGTATTCATTTTATAGTATATGAATCCACATTATCTACAACATTTTGTTTCTTGAATTACAAATGAAGCAATTAATTAGGAATCAAGTGTGACCCATTGATTGATTCTTTGTATTAAAGATCAACGTAAAGATATAAAGGTGCTGACATGCATTGTTATGCTCACCGGTGCACAGCTGATCTTTTGAAGTCATATTAACCAGGCTGGATCTGAACACAGAGAGATAAGCAGCCCTGCACGTCATATAAAACCTCTCTTCCTCTGGGCGCTGCATTACGAAAATATTGTCAATATGCCACCGAAATATCAAAGGCTATTGTAATGATATCAGAAGGATATTGTATGTTGGTGATGTTATTCACTATCGACTCTGATTGCCATGGCTGCCGAGTGTAAACAAAGTTTCCTCAACGGTGCGCAGTTTAAAACAGAGAACGGGAAACAACTGCTTCTCATACAATATTTATTAATTATATATTTCCTGTTAGTATGTGTGATATTAATTTGGCAGGCACATTCATCGTTACTCTACAACTTTATAACTCATTCTGTTTGAATGGTGAAAACAGAGTTAAACGCTCTCAAATGTTTTAACAAGTATGTAGAAGCACAGGCGAGTGTTTCCGGGGAACTAAATTGCTGCCGCACCGCGCCAAATTACAAATAAAAGCGCTAGTCTGTGTTGTAACTTAAGAAAATAAATATCGACTTCAGGGAGTAAATATTTAAAATGCCGTAAGTTTATCCATTCATTTGGCTCTCGTTTTCTCCGAATTATTATCACTGTTTCAACGTTGCGATAGGTACTTACAACAGCTGCAGTGGCATGTAATTGTGTTCAATCTATCTTAACGGAAAACGTACAGTGATAACATAAGATGGCACTTTGCTGTCATGGATGCTTGGCAAAATTTATATTGAATGACTACCGTTTTTTTATGAACTGTGGTAATGCTTTTAAGACTATGTAGCGAACATTTTACCAGTCCAAGAACAATGGTAGTACCATGGTACGTTTTGGTTCTCCACGTGATGTAAATATATAATTTAAGTTTTGTGTTTATACTGTTATAGGGGAAATTATTAATTCAAGATACTTACTAGGCACATACAGTAAAGAGCAATGTGCAGAAAAGCCGTCTAGTGACATCCTATAGTATATTGTATGCACGTATATATTTACATTTGGAAGACACTTTTATCCAAAGCGACTTACCGTACATTGCATCCAAGAAACACACTGACATTCTAATTAGTTCTTCTTGCTTTCCCTGGGAATCGAACCCATGACCTTGGCGTTGCGAACGCCACGTTCTTCTGTTTGAGATACAGGAAAGCTATATATTATTGAATGGGTATCATCCACATAAATGACCAAACCCCAAACTGTTAAAGCATTATGTAGAAGAAGAAAAATCAAGACTAAAGTTCTATCTAATTTTCCATACAGTGTGAAGAGAGCCCTTCAGTTACAGGACAAAGAAAATGTGAGTTTATTAAAACATGCACACATCAACAGGCTTCTCTGCTAATGATTTCAGATCAAAAATGGCCTTTTCGTATTCTTTTCATGTTTATTATTTCAAACCATCTGACTAAATCATAAGTTATGATAGTAAATAAAAAAGATTTTGCTTAAAAGTACAATACAAAATGTATATCCAGGTGTAAATGTTTAATTTTTATCTCTTTTTTTAGAGTCCCTTTAAGAGGCATGCACCAAACAGTCATTCGCCTATGACTGGAAAGCAATTGACAAAACCTGCAGGTACTAGAACCTACAATCCAAGTTTTGTGTCCTTTTAGTCCTATAAAAATCACATTTTGCCCCTCCAGGAGTTTTGTGTTTGTTGTTGTAAACAGAGTAAGATGTATGTGTGTTCTTTTCGCTTTTGATAGTCTTCATCATAAACATGTTGTTAACTAAATCCTGTACAGTAGCGATCTCTTGTAATCCAGTGATATTGCATTTAGATGAGCTGTCTGTGTAGCCATTAATAATATCTTTGCTCATGCCGATTTGATAAATTGCTGACATTTAGTGCTTCATCAGCAGGTAATTCCAGAGCAGGTGGGAAGAAAACGAATCCCCCTCAAACAAAAGAGCCCTTGACAGATGCTGAGAGGTAAGGATGAAGAAATGTCCTTTTAAACATGCTGATTTGTATCTTTTTAGTAATAATATTTAAGATTTAAACAAAAAGCACATAAAAAAAAGAAATGTAAAAATAAAAACAATTTAAAATGTTTAAAGCCCATGCTTTTGCTGAGTTACTCTATTCAACTTGGTTACATTTTGGTTACTTGGTTATATTTTACATTAAAACCCAGAATGCCATCAAAGTCTATTTTTATGAAGCTACCAGCATTGGAATAACTGGAACAGTGGAACAGACAGAAATTTCTCCTCATTACTGAATATTTCCTTTGTCCCAGTTGGCTGATAGCCGTTATGACTGATCAGAATTTAATGACAGGACATGGAGGGAGTTTCATCACCAGCCAAAAGCCTCGTTGATTTACATAGCACTAAAAATAGTTGGATAAGGAGAGTTTAAGAAAAGACCTATTTCCTCTCCAACGCATACTAACACAGAGCTCTGTGTGATCCATCAAGACAAGCATTAGTTTTGAATTTTATAGTGCAGTCATTTAAGAGGAAGCTAGTTAAATATATATAAAAACATCAATAAAGAGAGCGGGCTTATGATTCATTTAAGAAAGTATTCATTTGGTGAGTCAAACCCCAGAGAACTTCTTGTGCAAAATGTAGAAGAGATCTCGAGTGTGATTGGACGAAGGACCTTTTAAAAGATTTTGCCAACTCTTTAATATGTCCCCCAATATGTATAAATGTGTATTTAAAAATATATGAATATCTTATTCTTAGTTGGCTTGTCCTCTCCTCAAAGACTTTGTAAGGAATATGAATATGATATCCTATGTACTTTAAGCAAATGTAATGTAATATATTTAATATTACATGTTGACATGCAGCTCATGCCTGAATAGCAATTAAAGAATAATAATAATAAACTGATTACAAAATATTGTATTAAAAATGAATGGTAACATTTTACAATAAGGTCCCAATAGTTAATGTTCATTAATGCATTAAGTGATATTAACAACCAGCAATACATTTGTCACAGTATTTATTCACCTTTTTTAATATTATAGTTAACAAAAATACAATTCGTTAGCTCAGGTCTATTAAATAATATACAACTTGTGATTTTAATATTGTATTAGTAAATGTTGAACAAAGCACGAACTGAGACCTAATAATAATAAATGCTTTTGAATGAGTGCTTTTTATGTAGTTAACTAATGTTAACACCTTGAACCTTATTATAAAATGTTACTATATTTCCTATTTTTGTGTTAGTTAGTTAGTTGTTTTTTTTAAATGCCTTTCCCCCTCAGAATTCTGTTCCTCAGATCTAAGGTGAAAAGGTCTCTCAAGGATCTCATGAAATGCAGACAAAAGCTGGAAACATTATTGGTACGTGGGTTGAATTTAGTAGAAGGCCTCTGTGTATTATGTAGTAGTGTGTGTATTGAAGGATTAGGCTACTAAATAAAGACTAAATCAGGGTCTGACCCACCATATACACTGAGGAGCTCCTTACCTGGCAATTTCTAAATGAGTGATCAACTAGATCCTGAATATGTGGTACTAGATGAAGCTTAATTTGATGTGTATAGCAGGCTACATTTAAGGTTTTTTTTTAAACAAGAATGCTATATTTGAAATTGTATTCATGTGTTTGTCTGTAGCCAGTAGAGAGCAGTAGTGAGCTGAGGAGTCTTTTGCTGGTGAGTCCTGCTGATCTACAAACTGAACTCAAGAGACATGAGAATCTATGTGAGTTCTTCTTTAAGTTTTCTGCTGTATATGCATAAACCACATAGTTCAAGGTCACTTTATAGACATTGTTTAAACAGTTTATTTGCTATTAAGAGTTCACATGACATATTCTTGCTAAGTTTTTTTTTTTGGTTTCCAGCTGCAAAAATTGCATCTTGTGTGCATAGAGCAGACACAAACAAGGGTCTTTTCCAAGGTAAGTGAATTTGGGAATCAAATAAAAGTTTAGAACTGAATAAAAAAACATTTAAAAGCATGAACGATAACGCTTATCTTAAGTGGATATGTAAACTTAGTAATTTTGTCAGATCAGATCAGCCATCCCACAATTATTTATCTTTCAGATCTTGAATGTTTCCCTATCACAACACAGTCTTTGTTAGACTCTGACACAAGGATAAGTTACGCCATGTATTGAATTGATTCAAATTACTGTATGATGATTATGACTCCATTGCTTTACCTAAAAGAGCAAGAGAAAGCAAACATTTTGTGTTCCACTTATATGTGAGTCATGATTGATTTCAAGCACTGAAGTTCCGGATCTTGGTCACATGGGGCCTTTGAATAGAGTTGGTCAATGCGACGTGCTCATAGACATTAGTTTCGATCTCAGCGTAAATAAAAGGTTTTCTTTTTCTAAGAAAAATATTTCATTTTCCTAACACAAACAAGCCAGAACTCCTCTTCATGGGACAGAATTAATTAGATTATTTCAAGCATACATTCAGCCCCCAGCAAAGCTGCACTTGTGATTCAATCGCACAATGGTGATTTGTTGCAAGTCAATGGTTGGATTGTGATGAAGTTCAGCATGTTTTTAAGATAAGGTCGGCTGAAATTGTTTTAATTAGTCACACTCGAGAACCTTTGCGTATATGTTGCTTGTAGCTCGACACCAAAGGAATGTCACAATCCTGATCACATGGTGGAGCATGAAATTTATCAATGCAGAGAACAACAGTACAAGAGTGTTTTCACAATTTTGTCCCTAGAAAGAGATTTGACCCTTTGTTGTTATGAGACATTAAAATATACACTGATGATAAAAAAAATATTTAAGGAGTATAACGTTTGCTTGTGTCATAATATGAAATTAAGACACATTGAACCAATTATTATATTATATTATACACTCACCTAAAGGATTATTAGGAACACCTGTTCAATTTCTTATTAATTCAATTCTCTAATCAACCAATCACATGGATGTTGCTTCAATGCATTTAGTGGTGTGGACCTGGTCAAGACAATCTCCTGAACTCCAAACTGAATGTCAGAATGGGAAAGAAAGGTGATTTAAGCAATTTAGAGCGTGGCATGTTTGTTGGTGCCAGACGGGCCGGTCTGAGTATTTCAAAATCTGCTCAGTTACTGGGATTTTCACGCACAACCATTTCTAGAGTTTACAAAGAATGGTGTGAAAAGGGAAAAACATCCAGTATGCGGCAGTCCTGTGGGCGAAAATGCCTTGTTGAAGCTAGAGGTCAGAGGAGAATGGGCCGACTGATTCAAGCTGATAGAAGAGCAGCTTGAAGCTTGGTGGTGGTGGTGTAATGGTGTGGGGGATGTTTTCTTGGCACACTTTAGGCCCCTTAGTGCCAACTGGGCATTGTTTAAATGCCACAGCCTACCTGAGCATTGTTTCTGACCATGTCCATCCCTTTATGACCACCATGTACCATCCTCTGATGGCTACTTCCAGCAGGATAATGCACCATGTCACAAAGCTCGAATCATTTCAAATTGATTTCTTGAACATGACAATGAGTTCACTGTACTAAAATGGCCCCCACAGTCACCAGATCTCAATCCAATAGAGCATCTTTGGGATGTGGTGGAACGGGAGCTTCGTACCCTGGATGTGCATCCCACAAATCTCATCAACTGCAAAATGCTATCCTATCAATATCGGACAACATTTTTAAAGAATACTTTCAGCACCTTGTTGAATCAATGCTACGTAGAATTAAGGCAGTTCTGAAGACGAAAGGGGGTCAAACACAGTATTAGTATGGTGTTCCTAATAATCCTTTTAGGTGAGTGTATTATATTATATTATGTTATATAAAAGTTTGGGGTCAGTAATAAATTTTTTTTTTTACTTTTATTCAGGATGCATTAAACTGATCAAAAGTGACAATAAAGACGTTTATATTGAGATAAAGAGATTTTTTTGTTTTGAACTTTCTATTCTACAAAGGATCCTGAAACAAATGTATCTTGGTTTCCACAAAACTATTAACCAGCACAACTGTTTTCAAAATTGATAAGAAGAAATTAACAAATCAGCACATTAAAATGAATTCTGAAGGATCATGTGACTGAAGACTGGAGGAATGATGCTGAAAATTCAGCTTTTGTCATCACAGGAATAAAGTGCATTTATAAAAAAAGATATATTATATAGGCCTTTTCTGTTTCAGAATTGTAAACTTGTGAATTAGATTGGTGTGACAAAATATAAATGTGAACTGTTTCAGGGAACAGTTTTAGTTCTCAAACTGAACATCTGAGCATGTCCTGATTGTCCTGTACAAATAATGCTTTTCATTCTTATTACATTTTAGTAGGATTTGAAGTAAAGATTTGGAATGACCTCATTGAATTTCCCTAATTTGTGTTTGGATATTTTTCTACATTCACATCCAGGCCAGAATAATGATTTTTTTGAAGCACAATTATTAGGCTTTAAATAAATGATAATCAAAGTAAATAAATGCATTGTCCTGTATGTTGTAGTTTAAACTCTCTTGGGACATCATTAGATCCTATTCCAGATGACTAATACCCTGGATTTCATAGAGACACATCATTGCTATTAGAGTTCTCAAACACTCAGTGTCACTTGAGCCATACGGGAGCTGGTGCGGATGACATATGATGGCAAGGATATGACACTGCTCGTGTAAAAGCAAGCTGAGCACCAGGCAGCGTGATACCGCCAAGACAGCTGAGAAAATCCACAAGGATATTTTAACTTTGACAGGCAAACCTCTGAATCCAGAAAGCCCTTTCCAACCCCCAGCAATCATCTAATGGCTTCCCAAAACATAACCTTGGGTGAAAGGGCAACTCAGGAGCAAGACGTTTATGGCAAAACTGCCAAAAGTTTTTCCCAAGCATTCAAGAGAGGCCATCCCTCCTAAACAATCACAGCGACTATACATTTTCTGGCTTATTCAGGCATTACCAAGTCCCAGGCTTTTGACGTTACATGTTGCTGATGAGCGCAAAATGGAAAAAGAGAGAGCGCAATAATTCTGAAGCAAGTTTGTCGCCTGGACTGAGGGTATTGATTATTTCTGTGTGGCGAGAGATTTGGAAAATTCAATTAAAGGAGCTGAGCAAAGGATTCATAAATCGGCCCCTGCCTCCACCTTTTCTACGCCCATACGGAGACATTGTTATGTTCTAAATCAATGTTGCACTTCACAATATATTTTCTTTGGAGCATGAAAATAAATAACATTTAAACAGTTCTGCTTACCGCTGAAACAAATTTTATATTCACCAAAGCCCTCTCTGTCTTCGCTCGGTGGCCTCCCGTTCACATCAGCAGATATAGTAACGGATTTTTATGGCAAGTTTTCCATAAGAAAATCCTATATAATATGAATTTTGCGATGACAAAATGAGAAGGAAGGGGACGGATCAGCAGTATAAAAATTGATCAGGCCACAGATGGGGTCGAGCTGTGGGAGATTTGTAAGACAGCCTTAATAGACTGTATTAAAAATTCCTTAAAATGTAATAAAACAAATAGGTTTTTGGTTCTTGGCTGGGACGGGGTCACAGACCTTCTAATACCACATCAATCCTGGGCTGCTGAAGGATAAATGGCGTCTGTTTGGGGAACATTTGAGTCTTTTTGATGGAAAACACCAGCACAATTAAAGGGCTGCTGTATATTAGAGGGCTTTGGGTGGGGAGGGTGAAGTTCAGCAACTCTCAGCATGTGTTTTGGGCTCTAATACGAACGCCGGTTATGTCCACACACGTCCTGTGGGAATGTGAAATCCACGCAGAGGCATTTGCATTTAGATCATCTAGCAGTGACAGTCGCAGCAGTCTACAAAATCGAAGATTGACCTGACAAGTTACATGTGCACATGTCTGATTCATAAAATGATCTAGTCTCGTAAGCTTGATAAAGTGTGTGTTAATCTATCCGTGTTGCTTTTACAGGGTTGAAACAGACTGGCAGCTCTTGTGAATTTCTCAAGCAAATCTTAAGGTATGTTCTTCTAACCCGTTATCATTGTATTTACTGAAGCTTTAAAAGCTTGTCACATTACACAGATTCTAGTCAATCCTTCAGTAATTAATAAAATATTTCTCAATATTACTGTTTTTTTTAAATCAAATAAATGTGAGCATAATAAACTTCTTTCAAAAACATTTTAAAAAATCATACAGACTTTTGAACGCTAGTGTAATTCTATGAATCCATTCATTATCAGGCTTAAATATAAATTTAATATGCCAGAGATTTACAAAGACTTTTACATGCAATATGCTTTTTTTTTTCATGTAATTCAGCGCGCAGTTGCAAATGGAATGGTTCTCGTTTTGGCAGAGCTGCAGCTTTCTGTCAATGTGTTTGATGTACACTGAACGTCCTGTCAGTCTGAAAGCGGCGAGATGTCTGAAGAGGCTGTCAGTCTTTCTGGCATAGTCAAAATGAGACGGCGCTTCCGACACCTTGCCATCCCATCTCAGACACATTTACATTGAATCCATTCTCTGAAAGGTCCCTCCCCCCTCCACCTTTCACTGAGAATCTGACAAAATGTTGATTCTACAATACACGGTGTGCTGCGTCTCTGCGAAAATAGTGTTCTTACTGCTGGCATACCAGTCCCATTAGGGCTGATGCAGAGAGAAATGCATGCATACACACGTATATATTTTAGAAAGCAGCAAAGGTGTTGAAAAACCACACACGCAAAGATATACAGGAGGTAAGAGTATTCATTGTTGATCTGTCTCTTTATTTTGGCAGCCGCTGAGGGATCATTTCTCGATGTAGGACATGGGCGGCAGCTGGTGCCCGCTGAAGGTGGATCACGTAACTCTCTCTTTATCACTTCTAGAGGCTGTCTGAAGGACAAACGCTTAAGCTGACCTAACAAAACACACACTTTGCATTGCTACAAGAACAGCATCTCAGAACTCAGTGATTTGGTCTGTTCAGCATGGGCTGTTAAACTCACTGAGTTCATGAGTTTCAAGATCTATTACCAAACACGGCTTGGCCGAAAGCAAGATATGGTTGTTTAATATTAGCACCATCCATTAAAATTGTGTCATGCATCCTGATATTGTGACATGCTGTTTGTTTTACAGTATATTGTGTAAGACAGTCAAACCAAAACCTGTTAATTCTTTCCTGATTCTGTGTGTGTGTGTGTGTGTGTGTGTGGCTCCAGACACACTAGCCCCTTTGTGACCTGATAACATTTATAGATGTAATGGATTTTTTTTAATGGCCGTCATTAACTCGAACAAAGAGAGGTGAAAAAGATTGCGTGTACTTTTTTCCCCTTGGTATTTCAGCTTTACAGCATTATGTTCTGATATGTCTGCTTTCATCATTTTTGTTTTACAGCTCATGAAGTTAAAGCATTTTAATGCGTAGCTTTAGTACAAGCCTCACGTCTTTAGTCCCTGCCAAAATTATTCCACGGTGTTAAAGAAATCTTTTTCTTCATTTATTACTTAAAGAAATACATTTCATACTTTTTTCTTTAAGTTTGGTTATTTGATGTGATTACTTTGTTTATGGCTGCATGATTAATCAGAATAAATGATTTTTTAAATATGATAATGCTTGGTGTGTTTCATAAATATTAGTATTGTACTTTTAAAATTATTCTGTGAAATATGCATTTAAAAAAAACTTTATTTCCCATGAAATATAGTATATTTCTTATTTTAATATTTTTGTTTAGAATATTTATAATGATTATTAATAATATTTTTGTTATATAGCTAAATTCTACAGCCCAAAAAACAAGGACAACAAACCGACAGCTTTAAAATAAAATTAAAATAAATGTGGGTAATTTGAAACTCCTGAAGACACAAAGAATTTGGTACAAAAACATTTAATGATGTATCAAAAATGTTAACAAAAATAATGCCAGCACAAGCGATCCCTTATGGCCTGGTCATTTACACAATACCAATATCCCACTAACTGAATTTGTCTCTAAATCATACGAGTGAGAGAAAGTCTGGCAGAACTGTATCTCTTTTCATTTGATTCACTCTTCCCAAGCAATACCCCCAAACTTCATTAGGAGAAAATTGAATTTTTCCAAACTATTCCCATCCTGTTCTATTCTAACCATAAGGGATTGTCTTCTCTTTTCACCAACATCCTTACCATAGTTCTTCTTGTAACAATTAATGTCTTTGAAGATAAATGTCAGTTTGTTTTCTTCTGACTCTTTTTCCTCTGTGGCTCCATCAATTGGACTTGGTTGAAATATATGATGAAGCCCAGAAAGTGCAGAAAAGAGAAGACGGATATCAGAACTGGAAACAGATCGGGCAATTTGGCCGGAGGCTCCAACCACATGCTTGTAAAGCTTAAAGCAGCCATGGCCACCAGTGAACACCAGAACTGTAAAGGACAAAATGAACAACACTTACACAAGTATTTCCTTCCCTATAACAACAGAACAGAAATATCACAACAACGGTTCATTCGTTCTAGTCAATAGCTACACCGATCCTTGTAACTTGATGTTTATTTTCCACCCTGTTTTGCGACGGCGAGTCGAGGTATAAACATTAACATGTCTATTTACGACAGATGGAGTGAAGGATCAGTGGAACTGCTAGTGTGAGCAACATGACCCCCCAATGAAACTCTACCGCCATCGTAGGGCCCCCTTATTTATGTCTCTTGTGTAAATAAATATATCTAGGCAAACCTGTGTTAATGACTCACGCTACACAAATAGCACACCTTCTGGTCTTGAACATTCACGCAAGTAGCTGTCTTCAAAAGCACTAAGAAGAGCATGGGGTCAAGCTAATGTGAAAGTTATGGCCCGTTCAAGAGGCCTAGTGCGCTTAACTGACTTCTTCATAAGCGTCGATTTCATTAACGTCAGTGGTGTGGGGTAACGGGCCGTGACGTCAGCAGTTAACTTACTTTCCATTTAATGATCCGACTGAGGTTGAATTTAGGCAGACAGTGCTGAGTGAGTTTGTGATAGAGGCCCAGCCTGAGCTCTTCATCTGTACTTCTCTCTAAAGCAGAGAGAAGATACAAACTCAGAAAGAGGAACGCAGATGAGGTCACCGCGTAAGGCAACAGTAAACCGTCTTTCACCAGAAGGGGGAGCATGCTACAGAAAAAAACAACAATATTAAAAACACAGAATTCAGAGTTACCTGCTGTGTAAAAAAAAAAAATCTTTACATTTCTTTAATATATTCTCATGTCATATTCATTTATAAATTGAAGTCAGTTTTACTCCAACTAAAATGGCATTTTTAAAATAAATGTAGATGTGAACTCCGATCGTCTTGTAAATATACTGACACCTAGTGGTGTGGATGTAGAATCATGCAAATGTTTGTCCAATCCTGCTCCTGGAGAGCCAATATCCTGCAGATTGTAGCTCCAACACACTTGTCTAGAAGATTCTAGTGGCTCTGAATACCTTGATTAGCTGTTTTAGATGTTTAAGGTTTGGTTTGGGGCTAAACTCTACAGGACAGTGGCCCTCCAGGAACAGGTTTGGACACCCCTGGTATAAATGCTTATTCAGAGCAGCCATGCTTAATTTATTCCACAAATGTGTCCAATAATAGCACACACACATATATTACACGAATACATGTAAATACAAAATATACACATACACACACTGCTCCAAAAAATTAAGGGAACACTTAATTGTCACAGTTTAACACCAATATCAATATATTTCTCATTAGGAAGCATAAGTGATGCAACAGGTTCACTGGAGAGGCGATAGCAAGATAAGCCCCAAAAAGGCAATGATTTTGCAGGTGGTGGCCATTGACAATTATTCACTTCTTATTCCATTGACTGGACCTCACGTTCCCCAGGCCTAAATCAAATTTAGAAGCTCTGGTACATCATGTATCAGAGCTACTAAGTAGCACAAGAGACTGTCCAGGAGATCAGTGATGGCCTGATCCAGGTCTAGGTGGAGATCTCCCAGGACTCAATCCGTCATCTCATCAGGAGATGCCCAGATGCTGTTGTGAGTGTATGCAGGCATGTGTGAGCCATACACACTAGTTGCTGTGTTGAACTTCATGAAAGTTGGATCGGCCTGCAACCAGTTTTTTTACATAGATTTTTTTATGATTTTGAATATAGCCCTCAGTGTGTTGATGATTTTGGTTTCCATTGACTGTTGTTACATAATTTTGTTCTTGACAAATTATAGAATGTATATAATGGTTTTCATTGAGATCCAATATAGATATAGTATATATATAGTATATATAGATAATATATTCACAAGCAAATGTCTTAGGCATGTTAGTATTTCCACCCCCCAAAAAATGGTTTTACACCAGTTATTTATAGATTTTGCTGTAGTCTGTCTGATCTCACCATCATCGAGTCTGTCTAGGTCAAGGATTACAAGAAGAAACAAGACCAAATAAACAAGACTTAAAGAAAAGACTAAATAGAGAAGAACAGCAGCAAAGCCTCCATGACACTTAATGAAATATTCCTGCAAAGCTACAGTACTGTGAAAAGTTTTAGGCACATGTAAAAAAAAAAAAAAAGCAAAGTGAGGATGCGTTCAAAAATAATGTCAAACCAATTTTATTTATAAATTAACTTCTATTAATCAAATCAATATTTGGAGTGACCACCCTTTGCGTTTAAAGCTGCTTTTGTCCTTGGTACACCTGGGTGATGGTGAGATCAGATCTCTGTGTGGAGCACCGGCTTTTATCAAATCTAAGTATAAGTTAGTATTTAGGCACGTTATTTTCACTCCAACAAACATTGTGTGTGTGTGTATGTATATACATGCATGTATATGTATACATACGTACATACATACACACACACATAGCCATGGCCAGAAGTTTTGAGAATGACACAAACATTCATTCACAAAGTCTGCTGTTTCAGTGTTTTTAGATGTTTTTGTTAGATGTTACTATAGCCTACTGAAGTATAATTACAAGTATTTCATAAGTTTCCGAGCCTTTTATCGACAATTACATTAAGTTTATGCAAAGGGTTATTTTTATTTGCAGTGTTGATCCTTCTTTTTCAAGACCTCTACAATTCGCATTGGCATGCTTTCAATCAACTTGGATGGAGTTTGTCAGAATTTGTGGGGTTTTGTTTGCCTCTTGTGGGTTGACCACAAGTTCTCAGTGGGATTAAGGTCCGGGGAGTTTTCTGGCCATGGATGCAAAATTTCAACGTTTTGTTCCTTAAGCCACTTAGTTATCACTTTTGCCTCATCATCAAACAATTCTTGGAGGTTTGGGAGAAGTTGCTCTCTGAGGATGTTTTTGTGCCATTCTTTTTTCATGGCTGTGTTCTTAAGACAAAAAATTTGAGTGACCCCACTCCCTTGGCTGAGAAGCAATCCCACACATGAATGGTCTCATGGTGTTTTACTGTTGGCATGACACAGGACTGGTGGTAGCACTCACCTTTTCTTCTCTGGCCAAGCTTTTTTCCAGAAGCCCCAAAAGGGGATTCATCATAGAAAAGGTCTTCACCCCAGTCCTCAGCAGTCCAATCCTTTTACCTTTTGCAGAATATCAGTCCATCCCTGATGTTTTTCCTGGAGATAAGTGGCTTCTTTGCTGTCCTTCTTGACATCAGGCCATCCTCCAAAAGTCTTTGCCTCACTGTGCGTGCAGATGCACTCATACCTGTCTGCCTGCTACAGAGCAAGCTCTGCACTGGTGGTGCCCCAATCCCACAGCTGAATCAACTTTAAGAGATGGTCCTGGCACTTGCTGGACTTTCTTGGTCGCCCTGAAGCCTTCTTGAAAACAATTGAACCTCTCTGGTTGAAGGTCTCGATGATCCAATAAATGGTTGATTTAGGTGCAATCTTACTAGCATTAATAACATTGCCTGTGAATCCTTTTTGTGCAAAGCAATGACGACTGCACATTTTTCCTTGCAGGCAACCATGGTTAACCGAGGAAGAACAATGATTTCAAGCACCACCCTCTTTTTAAAGCTTCCAGTCTGTTATTCAAACTCAATCAGCAGGACAGAATGATCTCCAGCCTTGTCCTCGTCAACACTATGTTAATAAGAGAATCAATGACATAATGTCATCTGGTCCTTCTGTGGCAGTGGAAATTTTATTTTTGGGGATTAAGTTCATTTTGATGGCAAATTGGGACTTTGCAATTAATTGCAATTCACCTAATCACCCTTCTTAACATTCTGGAGAATTTGCTAATTTCCATAAAAACAGAGGCAGCAGACTTTGTGAAAATAAATATCTGTGTCATTCTCAAATCTTTTGGCCACAGCTGTATATATAGCTATCTTAACCGTTTCCAGAGGCATTTGGCTGAAAAACAGTAACTTGTGCACCCATCTTATCATGAATAATACAGCCATTGAGAAGGTGTTGACAAAATAAAACAATCTTTGTGTTAGCAGAACAGGCCATGACGCAGAAGAAAAAAAAAACATACAAACTGTGAATTGTGATACCGCAACATTTCGCCATAATGAGTAGAAAGTGTTCACATTAATGGTGTGTGTTTGGGGTATCGAAAACTGTGGCAATGTGTTGTCTGTATGCTCTTGTGGATATTTCCTCTAATACTGCAACAATTACTCTATCATAGAATATAATCTAATTATCTTCCATAACAAAGAGCATCATGTCTTCAGCTAAAAAACAGAAATATGCAGCATTAAAACAGTTTTGTGGAAGCAGGCAGTGTGATTCCAGAGAATGGTGGGTTGTGTTTACACAAAGGGGTCTTAGTTTAATGGTATGTGGGCTATGTCATGTAATCCAGTGATATCCTTACACTAAACCATGCACACAACAATTAGTGTGGACAGCTGGGACTCCCCTATCAGCTACCACTATTCCCCTCACTATACAGTCATTTGCTGATCTTAACCATGAACATTCATTTATTTATAGTACAGTGTTTCCAATTTAGCAACACATATTGCTTGGTATCTTACCTGAAAGTTGATGTTAGAAGAAACCAAATAGCAATCAGAGGTATTTCGTTGATGACAAGGCAAACTGGCCTGCAAAACACACATTTGACTTATATTATTATTTATATTATATTTACTACATTTCAGATATGTTTATATGATACCAATGCTATAATTATGTGGTTGAGAGGGCAAGGACTAGGTATCACTATCATCTCTCTCCACTGATCTAGCCACTACACTTCCTCTGTCAGCAAACTTCTAACACCCCATAGAGACCCTTAATCCAGAAACATGCCTTAGTGATTGACTAACACATGCAAGATATAACACAACAATTAAAATACGTTGCTTGCAGCTGGCGCTTTCGTCTATATACATGTTGTATATCATCATATTTTGGATTTATGAAATACAAGAATAAACATGCATAGTTCTAAAGGGAACTACTACTATAGTAAACAATCACACATTTCTCAAAATGGGAATTTATAATTCATAGCAATTGGCCGATGTCACCTTTTTATATTTTTGATTATATATTTATCTATATATTTTTAGTATTTTAATTGTGTCCGATAACCTATAAGCATTATTTAATTACTGTTCCATTTCTGCATTTTGACAAAATCTTTAGACAGCACTGGACAGCAATACATTTCCATATGAATTATTATTAAGTCATTATATTAATGCAATTTCTTTTTCTAAATGTAGCTAATTTAATTTCGGGCTATGCCATTTGCAAAGTTGTTTTCTAAATAATTCATCTGATATATTTTTATCTTTATTTTGGGATGTCTATTTCATCACTCTATTTATAATTTATTTTTAAAATACATTAAATACTTGAGTTACGTAAACTAAAACTGTTGTTGGCTGCTTTTCTTTAGAGACCCACAAAAAGGTGGCACTCATCAGGTAGAAAAGTGTCTCTCAATTAGTTTCTAGTAACCACCCTTCTTCTGCTGTTCTGACAAAAAGTTTGGTTTGATGCCTGGTCCCTAAAGAAATTCATGCCATTTGTTGAGCCCAAAACTGTTATGAAACGTCACACTTCACCAGCATGATCTGTTCGTTTTAGATACCGTTTTATATGTTCGCTTTGTGTCATAATATTAGTTTCTATTAATGACAGTGGGTTAAGAAAAATAACTGTTCACAGCAATTGGATCAAGTAGTATATGTATTATATTCCACTGCTTACAAGGCTGCTAGAAGGATGGACTTCTCATGGACTTGGAAGGAGAAGAGGAAAAAAGCCAGGGAGGAGTTCACCTATAGTATAAGTAGACGGAGAGTCAGCGGTCAAAAATACAAGTTGTTGAACTGTCAAAGACAAACACATAATGATGACACCACTTACCAAGGCAAGCTTGAACTGCCATAGAGTGGGTTTGGTCAACAGTTTAAATGACGAAGGCAGGATGAACAACAGGGTAAGAGCAAAGCTGTAAGAACAAAATGCAAAAAATGATTTCATTGAATACATCCATGCATGTATTAATGACAGATTTACTATACACACAAACAGAGTGGAGAAATACGATCAAGAGCCCTGTTGCCAAAGCCCCGTAATCTATCCCATGGAACTAGAGAACGCGGCTGCCTGATCTTTTTATACATCATCACAGTCAACAAGAAAGATCCCAGCATGCAGGAAATGCATGAGATTCAGAGATGACCCGACAAGCACTCACAGAATTACTTTAACCCTTCAATCCTCATTCATTTGAAGGAAAATGGCCATATTGGAGGTGAACGACCCTTGTGGGAGAAGAATCTTGTCCATCATACTGATGTAAATGTAACAGGTGAGACGTAATGTGTATCCGAGTCAATTGTTTTTATGTAAAAAAAACATTTTCACACCGAATCCAAGCAATTTTTCCCTTTGTGACGTTTTTAAGCATACCATTCAATTGCTTATAAACCTATGAGAACATCACAGCCCTGTTAAATGAGAACTCGGATCTGACCAACGTAGCAATCGTCTTAGACATACACTGACACCTAGTGGTGTGGATGTAACATCTCGCAAACATTTACACCAACGAAAAGAATTAATCACAGTCAGTAACGATTAATTTATTTTGCAAATATAAGTGTGCAATAATAGCAGGACAGCCAAAATAAGGCTTACAGTACCACTATTCGTCTGGTCCTGCCATTTCAAAATGGCTGCTCCCATGAGGGGACCAGCTCAGTGTAAAATAAAACAGGTTTTTAGGTTACTTATTTAACTGGAGTCTTCATCTTCCATGAATTTACATAATTTTAAACCTTATTCATGAAGTTAAAATTTAGTTAATTTCATTATGTGTGAAATTTTATAATAAGGAAACAGGCCATCTTTAATTAAGCACTTAAAGGGATAGTTGGCTTCCGTGCAGTCTACGAGCGAATTTCAAACGAAGTTTTTGGACGACTGAAGGGCACTTCGGGAAGGGGACGCTATTTGTAGAAGTGTTGAAACGAAAGTGAACAACTGAATCCATTCATGAAGGGCACTTCCACGGGTTCATTAGCAAAAGAAAGTAATTTAGGGGGAGTAATTTAGGGCCCTGAGGAGTAGGGGGCATAGGGATGCTCTCTTCTGATTGGAATTTGCCCATATTTGAAGGGTGGGTAATCAATTCTCTCAAGGGTCTGTTTTGAAGGGATAGTTCACCCAAAATATAATTCAGTCACATCATTTACTCAGCCTCAAGTTGTGCTAAAACTATATGTATTTCTTTCTTCTGCTGGAATACGGGTGACGATGGAACAATGGGGTCCATCAACTGTTTGGTTACCCATAGAAAGAAATTCATATAGGTTTGAAACAACTATCCATTTAAAACAGACCCATGAGAAAATTAATTATGGACCCTGCAATTATAGACTGAAAAAAGGGACAAACAAATCATTAAAGATTCTGAAGCAAAGAGTCAAAGAAATAATCTTAACCAAGCCCTTGCACCTGCAGATTAGTGTCCACATATCAGTGTCACAAAATCTCTCAGATTTCATTAACTACCCATAATCCTGTGCCCTCCATTATAATGAGATGTGTTTCACAAACTTGGTAAGAAGGAATATCCTGGGAGAGATTTTTAGGATACATAAAGAGACAATGGAAAAGGAGAAAGGGTTGTGGGTAAATAGATGGTGAAGGATTACCTGAGGAACAGCTGAGTCTCACTGGACAGCAGGGTCTTGATCTTTATCAGCACATTCAAGCTGCACCATGTGTTAGCCACTTTATCCTGTCAACAAACACATGCTGTCAAAGTCACTAAACTAATGCGCTCCGGACAGAATGACACAATGAGAACGAATGATACACTTACTGCTAGGTCAAGTTCTTTATGAACAGTTGTTTAAACTGGTGTGAATTATGGGGAGCCAGCTCAATTTAAGTTAACAGCCAGACTGAACAAAACTTCACATTTAACTTTATACTGGAGTAAAAAATTGTGTTAAAAATTAGGGAATATTAACTATAATACAGTGGAGTTCACTTATCTCGACTCAGTTAACTCGCCAATACTATTATGTCAACATTTTTGAAGTGGAACCACCAAACTCCTTATTTGTCTTAGCATTTTCTTGTGGGTTATGTTGCCGAAATCTAATATCTTGATAAAAAAGGGACAAATTCGCCACTTCACATGGTTATTTCGTGACTAATTTGCGTACCTAGTTCACTGCGCATGCGCTGAGTTTGCCTTGCACGTGGATCGCGGTCCGCTCACTACAATGACGGTTCACTCCCTGTTGTTGATCTGGTCTGAGGGATAACACGCTGTAGCATCCCGCATCGTTTTTTGTGATTTTGTGAGCAATCTTTATACAGTAATACCTCAGTTTACGAGTGACTTTGTATATGAGCAAATCGGTGTACGAGCATGGAAAGTCAAATCGGTGTACGAGCATTGTATCGGAGCGCAATACATTTTTGTGTGGAAAAGTCCTAACGCTCAGTATATTCGCACGCATTTTTACTGGAAATATCCTAACGACAGCCTCTCATAAAACAGTCACGCGGTTCCAACCCTTTTATCACCCCTTAACTCGTTCATTCTCTCAGCGTCGCTCGGTTTGGTTGCATCATTCACCACAGTGCATACTTTTATAAGTGATTTACAGCGGTTTTACCTTGTGTTGTTAACATTAATTATTTGTGATCGCTATTGTTCACGTAGTAAAATATACACGTACAGTACAGCATATAGAAAGAAGGTACAAAATCCTCACTCTAAGCAGTAACTGTCACGGTTCATGAATTCATTGTCTCCTAGTTCTGCCTGTGTGTGTGTGTGTGTGTGTGTGTGTGTGTGTGTGTGTGTGTGTGTGTGTGTGTGTGTGTGTGTGTGTGTGTGTGTGTGTGAGTGGGGGCGTGGTCACTGAGCACTGACACACCTGATTCTCATATCATCTGCCTATTTAGTTCACTTCTCTCCACTCTTGTGTTGTCGAGTCGTTGTCTCTGTTATGTCCGCTCTGTCTTTGGAGCTCCCGTGTTCGTTCGCGGCTCCCCGTCTCCCGTGTTCCATGACCTTCACTCTGGATTATCACTTCATTTGTTTTCTGCACTATTATAATAAATTCACTCATTTGCACTTGAATCCGGGTTTTGTGTTTTCCCTTGCTTTCCCCGCTTCCCCCTCCTCTCGTCTCCTCCACGGCAGCAGCAACGCTGCTCAAAGCTGAAGTGCATTACAGTAAATTGTAAATTATTAATTAGTATTTATATGAGATCAATGGTTATAATTAGGGGTTCAAACGCGAAGCGTTGAAAACCTATTGTAATTGTTAGGATTTTTATTATTATTATTATTATTATTATTATTCTTCTGCCGTAATGTGTCTCGTGCAGACCAAACCGTAAGGTCTAGAGACTTGAAACTTTGTCAGATGGTAGGTCTCAATTTGGGGAGAACGTATCAAAATATGACGCAAATCGGGCTATAGGTGGCGCTACAGCGACTACAAACGCGTACATGTTCATAACTCGTAAACCGTTTGTCGTACACTCAAGTGTCTTATATCTCTGGAATCCTTGGCTCAAAACTTAAAAAATGTATATCTCCGATTTCATTTCCGCCTATAAAAATTTTCCGCCATTTTGAATTTTCTGAAAAAAAAAGTTTTCGAACTCCTCATAGACCGTTTGTCCAAATAACGCGAAACTTCACACATATCATCTAGAGACTCTCATGACCAAAAGTTATTCAAATAATTTTGATCGGTGATTCACGCTTGCAACGACACGCTAAAACGTTTGCATAAGGCGGAGACACTTTTGCTAAAATCGTAATAGCTCTGGAACGCAAAGAGATAATCTCACCAAACTTCACATAGTCATGTATAAGCTCAATTTGTGGTCACACCAAAAAAACTGCGATGATTGACCACTTGGTGGCGCTATATTGCGAAAAAAACACTCAATCACCTGTACAGGGTCACATGGTAGTCCGATTGACCTGAGACTTGTCATGCACGGTCTTTGTCCAAGGGTCCATGATGGTCTATGAGGACATTGGTGTATCTCAAAAAACATGACCGTCATCGGCCAATGAACTTTGAGCATCAATTAGACCAGCTTAACGAAGGTCGATCGGAACGAAACTCGATGGGCGTGTTTGACTCATGGCCCTAGTGGTCTGTCAGAATTTTGAAGAAAATCGGACACTCGTTGGTGCTAACAAGTTTTTTGCGTCTCTACTCACGTGGTGTTTCACGCATCCCCAAAATATTGATATCATCTGATAGATCTCCTCATACTGAACAACTTTGCCTCAAGAACCACTGCTGTCAATCAAATTGTTTGCGAAATATTGGAGATTTTTGAAATTTCAAATTTTTCGAACTCGTCATAGGCCGTCAATCTCACTGGCTTGAAAATTCACACGCATCATCTAGGGACACTCAAGGCAAAAAGTTGTCAAAGGATTTTCGATTAGTTAAACCGTTCAGCAAAAAAAAAATTTCATATATTTCTGATTTGGCCTATTGTGATTAAAATGTCTATATATCTTGTCCAAAAACAAGAAACTTCACAAAACTGTGTAAATGTTAAGAACAAGACATTATGAAGAAACTTGTGAGGTTTCATGTATTTCTGATGCTCGTACGGCTCACAATAAATTATAAACGATCCACATTTTAAAATCTTAGAAAAGCTGTAATACTAGTTTTGTCCTCAAGAGAAACGTCACAGATCTGTGAACATGTTAAGAACAAGTCATTTTGAAGAAATGTGTCAGGTCTCATGTATTTCTGATGCTCATAGGGCTCACAATAAATTACAAACGATGTACATTTTAAAATCTTAGAAAAGCTGTAATACTACTTTTGTCCACAAGAGGCACCATCAGGCTAGAAAATCTTTTTATGTGGAGAACAAGTCAGATTGACATAGACTGACATAAACTGACAGAACAGTTCAGATGTTCAGTTCACAATATCATTTAATCTTCTCAGTCTGAACATCTTTGAAAGATTTCTATTCATTGTTTGCACAGAGTAGAAATTTCACAGAACTGTGCTCATTAGGAAATCTAGTCAGATTGACCACAAACCGTCTTGACAGCTCAGATGGTCTTGCGACGTTTGAACCCCGGTCATTGCTGCTTGCAGCTATATTTTTAACTGTAATTAATAGGGCATTTATGGTCGTGTGGAACGAATCAATTGATTTTTAGTGCATTCTTATGGGGAAAATGTTTTGGTGTACGAGCATTTTGGGTTACGAGCTCACTCTTGGAACGAATTAAACTCGTAAACCGAGGAATTACTGTATTTGCATTGTTGGAGAATATAATTAAAGGTTTGTATCAAGAATCGAAGGTGGTTTTTATTGTGGTGGTTTTACATATGCCTTTTGTTGTTAGCAAACATATACACAGTAGTGAATGTAATTTTTTTTAGATTAATGCCGATCGCTTCATCAAACAAATCGCGGCAACACTGTTGTGTAAAAAGACACTACAAACACGAGCATGTATATTCTCATTTAATAACTCACATCATGTGCATCAATAAATGTTCATTTTTCGTTCTTACGAGGGTTGTTGTCTTTGGCGCTTGCAATATCACTCTGACAGCTGCACTTCCACTATCTCTCTGACAGCTGGCACTGATAGGCTGTCTGACCTGTCAATCATGCAAGATGACGTGATTGGCTGTGCTGCCATGAGGGCGGGCTCTTCTCATCTCATCCAATGATCAACACAACACGCTTCTTAAAGGGACGAGCGCAGCAGGAGAGACTGCTTTTTTCTTTTTCTTCTGATTCTGACTTGTGTTTGTTTTCTTATTGTTTGGATTTCGCGCACAAGCACTGTGTACCGAGCCTGAACAGTTATGGATAATTGACGTCATGCAAGCAACATTTGACATTCGAAATGTGATCTTACACAAAAAAGTTCATCAATCTATGGGTGCGGGTTATGCACAAAACACAAAACCCGCTGGCTATATGAGCGTGCGGATTATCTGCTTCTGCGGGTTATATGTGGGAAAATCGGTAATATATGTTATATGGGTTCTCTCGATAAACGGTAATCTCGATGCTTTTTTGCTACTCCTGAGGCCAACAACATAACCAAACTCCACTGTATTTTTAAATATTCCAAGCTATATTATATTATTTAATTGAATTATTTTGTTACTCAACTTCGTTTTTTTTTTCCATTTAAAAAATTGTTGCAATGGCAAGTTTTTCCATCTAATATTTATACATTTAATTACTGAAAATAATTTGCAATGGTTTTAGGTATATTAAAAAATAACCTTGAACAGCCTGTTTCTTTAACAGTCCTGAGATTTCATACATACAGTGCAACAATAAAATAAAATTTGGTTAAAGATCTTGTACTTGTTCATTTTATATACCATTGCAGCTCAAGAAAACAGACATTTCCGAAATAACTACAAATTTATGATCATGCTTACAAAATTAGCACTGACATATAAGGTAAGTGTCCTGAAATGGTATGTAGCTTTTGAAAAGAAAGCACATAAGTGGCATTACTCAGTGTAATCATTTTCCAACTAAAAGCGCAATAAAAATTCCTGTGGGTATTCTTGGGGGGCATTGGTACAAAGGGCAAGGGTGATATATTACACTCCCATTAATTTTCCCGTCAAGTCACAGTGATGTCCAAAAAAAAAAAAGCAATGCACTTATTTGTAAACTCATAGACACGAGGTTGATGCATACCAAGGACATTAATAACATCACGCAGGCTGCAAAGACTGCGGTTTTGCCACATACTGAAGACCAAATTGTACCCTTTAGGAAACCGATCCATTACAAGCGTACATTGACCTTTCTGCTGGGGTACCGACATGTGATTCCTCAAAGTCTGCTGGCCCTTAGCAGTTGTGCAAAAACAGAATTAGTAAATGTTATGAAAGTTGTAGCCCTGCTTCAGAGAAACTTTCTATACTGCTCAGTCCTCGAAAACACAGCTGTTGTCTTTCACAGCTGTGTGGAGATGAGTGGACACTACAGCTGAAAATGAGAAGCATCAATGAGACACACTTTGAAAAATGTCTTAGTAGGGTTTTTTTGTTTGTTTTTACCCATAGATTAAAAGTCAATTCGTTCCAGTGTTTTGGACCCTATTCACTTTTATTGTATGGGCAAAAAATATATTTTCTGTTTCAGAGATGGAAAAAAGTGAAAGGTTTGGAATGACATGAGGTTGAGTGGTAACAGAAACATGACATGAGAATAGTAACAGAAATCACATTTCTTTGTTTGAAAAATGTCTGCTCTTTATCTTTTTTTTTCTTGTCAATACAATGAAAATCAATGGTGTCTAATATCTTCTCTTCAGAAGCAAGAAAGTGATGCAGGTTTGGAAAAACACAAGGTTCAGATAAATAATAATAATAATAAAAAACTATTAGATTTACTTACAGACTAACAGATTTAACTGATTTAACTATCGACATCACAGATTTAACTATCGACTATCAACATCTCCTAGCTTTACTGTCCTCTGATGTATGAAACACATGAGAGCAGCAGCCAAGACTCGCTTAGCGCTTCCTCCGTCACAAATGCTCAAGGCTCTAGGTTAGAATTACTCACACCTTGTGTATTATGTTAGCCTCATGTCAGGGAAATGTATGATATATTCCGGGCCCTGAGCCCTGTAGAATTTTCAATTACTTCTCACAACACAGCTACTTTGACAACAGGGTTTTTGGGTACATTTGAAAAGCAAGCCGCAGTACTTGTACATCATGCATTTCAGTATTGACTTACAAAAGGAATCAGACCTAGCTTTAAACAACGAACAGGAGACAGCTCTGGTTTTCCAATAAACTCAATGTGAGACCCTTGTTTACTAATCAGATCTAAAGGATAAATCCTGCTCTAGACACAAGGGGTCTTCCAGGGTTAATCTATGAATATAGAAAGATCTGACTGGCAAGATGTGCAAGTAGGTCTTCTATTTGCATTAGTATCACGGAAGCAAACTTGAACACGGTTTACAGTATGTATCTACATATGATTTTGGCAGTAGTGTATTTATACATTCATTCATGCATACAGAGAAAAATGTAATGCATGTGTATAAGGATTTCAAGGGCATTTCCAAGCCGACCATGCATTGGAAATTTTATAACAGTCTAGCACACATCCGAATAAGCATCATGCTATAATAATGTGTTGAAAACGCACTCCTTCAGCTGGATATATGCATTTTATTGCAGTATTTTACTAAAGAAAAGCTCAAAGTCTGATACCAAATTGTGCAAACACTTCTATGACTGTAAGCTAATAGTAAACATTTCTTTCTCAATGCATGTCACCATTACCAAGGTAATTTCAGTTATGCAAGCACAGGTTCAAGAAAATCCATTTAAAGGAACCTGTTTAGATGAACTGGACTGAGTTTGGGCATTGATGCTTTGTGATGATGCAGATACATTAAGTGAATTACCTCAAATAGACCCCGGCCAACAGGAAAAAGGCGATGAAGAACTTGTAGAGGTTGTTTGGGGTCCGACAAAAAGGGCATCCAGCAGAGGCCAAAGGTCACCAGTACAGTCAACGAGATCTTAGCCAACAAAAAAAATCTGGGTACATACAAAAAAAACACTTTAAAAACTCAACAAGATATTTTTGTATCAAAGACAAAAATGGATCAAAGACATTTAAAAAATAAAAATAAAATATTTATTGTTTGTTTCATGCAGGGATGACATTGTTCTAACAGTTTACTTATGATTAACTGACCAATAGAACCATCTTGGAACTTTTTCTACTAATTCAATTGGAGTATGATTTTATACATATTTGTCAAAGAATACAATTAATTTAATACTTGTAAGAGAAATAAATTCTTAAGCTTCATTGCATAATAGAAGAAAATTTTTTCATAATTAATTTGTCATTAATCAGGTTTGAGCAACTATTTGACTTCAACAGAGACAACAAACCCTCACACTTTTTCAACTTGCTGTATAATGTAACCGCTAACACCTCTCAGCTGTATATACAGTTGCATGCAAAGACATAGCAGGGAGGGTCAGGCATGGCCAGAGAGTCATCTGGACATGTTTCTTCCCAGGCAAACTAATCCACCAATGCATTTGCCTCAAAATGCCCTTGGTACATTGTTACTAAATCAACAAATGCAGGGAAGCAAAGAGCAGAGCACTTGCACTTAAACTTGCTGCAGGAGTGACGTAAAAATGCATGTAACTTGCATACTTAAAGTAAAATTTTATGATACATTTTAAAATTACACCTCTAGTGTCAGATGACAAACATCAAGCATTATGTAACATGTAACGTGTAATATGCTATTAACTGGCATAAATCAGAGAGTTGGGCTACGACACTTTCAGTTGGATTGTACAGCTAAACTTGTAATTACAGGAATGTCAATAGATTAATTAAATTGGAACTTTTTACCTGTAAGAAATAATTAAATGATTATATATATATATATATATACACACACACACACATACTCACACAGTCATGGCCAAAATTGTTGGCAAAAAATCAAGCATTGCTCACAGAAAAGTATTGCATTAACACATGTTTTGCTATACACATGTTTATTCCCATTGTGAGTATTGGAACAAAACAAAAAAGGAGGGAAAAAAGCTAATTTGACAATTTCACACAAAACTCCACAAATGGGCTAGACAACATTACTGGCACAATTTCAAACTTGTGGATAAATAAGATTGTTTCAAGCATGTGATCCTACTTTAAATTCACTTGGGACAAGTAACAGTTGTGGGCAATATAAAAATCACAAAAAAGCAAATAAAAAGGAGAGAAGTTGTCTATGCATTGTGTGTCTGTGTGTGCCAAACTAAGCATGGACAACAGAAAGAGGAGAAGAGAACTGTTTGAGGACTTGAGAACCAAAGTTGTGGAAAAATATCAACAATCTCAAGGTTACAAGTCCATCTCCAGAGATCTAAATGTTCCTTTGTCAACAATGCACAACATCATCAAGAAGTTTGCAACCCCATGACACTAGCTAATCTCCCTGGATGTGGACGAAAGAAAAAAATTTATGAAAGGTTGCAACTCAAGATAGTCCGGATGGTGGATAAGCAGTCCCAAACAAGTTCCAAAGAAATTTAAGCTATCCTGCAGGCTCAGGGTGCATCAGTGTCAGCATGAACTATTCGTCGACATTTGAGTGCAATGAAACCCTACGGCAGGAGACCCAGGAGGACCTCACTGCTGACACAGAGACATAAAAAAGCAAGACTACAGTTTGCCAAAATGTACTTGAGTAAGCCAAAATCCTTCTGGGAAAACGTCTTTTTGGAAAAGAACATCATTCTACTGTTTACCGAAAATGGAATGAGGCCTACAAAGAAAAGAACAGCAGAACAATGACCCCAAACATACTTTCTGGGTAAGAGGTGTAAGAAGCTTATTGATGGTTATAGGAAGCAACTGATTTCAGTTATTTTTTCCAAAGTGTGTACAACCAAATTTTAAGTTAAGGGTGCCAATAATTTTGTTCAGCCCATTTTAGGAGTTTTGTTCAAAATTATGTCAAATTTGCTTTTTGTCCTACTTTTTTGTTTTGTTCCAATACACACAAAGGGAATAAACGTGTATAATAAAACATGTGTTAATGCAATACTTTTTGTGTGAGCAATACTTGATTTTCTGGAAAAATGTCAGGGGTGCCCCCAATTTTGGCCATGACTGTGTATGTGTGGGTGTATATATATATATATATATATATATATATATACACACACATATACAGTGGTACCTCGAGATACGAAATTAATCCGTTCCAAGGCGGCCTTCGTATAATGAGTTTTTCGTATCTTGGAACACATTTTACATGTAAAATGGCTAATCCGTTCCAAGCCCTCCAAAAACACCCCATTAAATTTCATAATAAAGCTAAATTGACCTATAAACAATGAAATAATGTAAAATGTTGAAGCTTACCTTTCGAGTGAGGCTATCTCCGAAAGTGGCTGCAGAGGAGGAGGAGGACAAACGGCAGATAACGTACGTACGTACACTTAACTTTATGAAAACATATACAAAATGTAAAGTTTCAGGTGCGGAGTGGCTGAGCTAAAGCACGCCAGCACGTACGTATAGAAGATGCATGATGGGAGGGATGCTGTCCAATTAGAGAAAAGGATCTCATGGCTTGGCTAGCATCAGGAACCAATGGGAGAGCAGGAGGATGGTGGCGAGCCTACTATAACTAACATGGCGGCGTGCGGCGCGAGTTTCAAAATTGTTATGGGGCGAATCTCGGACTTTCAGAAACCTTTCGTATCTTGAAAACTTTTCGTTTGTAGAGCAGAAAAAAATTTCGTCTTTGCTTTCGTAACTTGGATTTTTCGTAAGTTGAGCCTTTCGTATCTTGAGGTACTACTGTACGTATTTGTTGTGTGTATGAACATAGGCATAGATAAAGGCAATGACTTTGATAAATAAATTAAACAGGCCAACCTTTGCTAAACTAAGGCTTTTTACCTTTCGAAAGTTTTGAGGTCCACAAAATACCAAATACTTAATTTTAACACATACTGGTAATTAAGTCTTAATAATTATATCAGCATTTAACTACCAAACCACAGTGTTTATGCAACAACCCAAGAGACTCACCCTCGCCCAGTCAAGCCCAGTTTGACACACTTCCCCAGGAGGTAGCAGAAGAAAGGTAGCGAGTGGTACAATTCCATTTGCTTGTAATTAAGAGCCAAGGTGAAGGCCAAAGAACCAAATAGGTCCCAGCCCAAACCAAGTCCTAGAATCCCCCATAGGGCCAGACCCAGGCTCACACTATTATATCTTAACATGCAGTTAAAGCCTATGCACATGCTGTTTTTGCTAGATTTTAGGTTTTTGACATGTTTGTGCACAGATGAAATTAAATTAGATAAATATTAATACCGTAGCAGAATTAGATTAAATCTTAAAGGATACTGAAAATGACCGTAATCAATCAGTACAAGTCCTGGATACAGAAGGATGCAGAGAGCTGTGGCAATCTATAAGAACAAAAAGATACAGTTTGACCAAACCAAAGGAATAATGTAACCAATGATTACAATCATTTTAACAATGTAATTAATTTAGTTACCTTTTGTTTAAAGGACCCATCGCAAAAGTAGAAGCAATAAAGCAAAACTGCAGGAATGTAGATCAAAATATCTGCAAAAAGAACTATTGGGGATGAAGAAGATTAATATTCAAAGAAGTATGCATATTTCTCGTGTATCTAGAGGAATTACTTAATCCTATACAGTACAGTATGGTTACACTGCAATCATATAAACCATGATCAATACCCTATAAACATTAATATATATGTATAGTTTTTTATTACTATTGTGTTGTTGGTGGAATTGAAGAGCTTTTGTGACTAGGCGTATTACAAATGGGCTTTGATGTAGTTGCAGGATGGACTGCAGGATAGACCTTGGTCTATTTCAGTTATAAAAATTATGGGATATTATTGTTTTGGTGAATGTCTGTTTCTTAGAGGGAAACTTATTTGAAAATGAAATGTATTTGTTTTTTATATATATACTATAGCCCAAACAGTAGAGTTGTGCTTGCAACACCAGTGGCATGGGTTTGATCCCTCAGGGAAAGCAAGAACTCATTAGAATGTCAATGTGTGCCTTGCATGCGATTTAAATGGTTTGTATATAAGCGTCTGCTTAATGCATAAATGTAAATGTATATATAATCAGCTTCAACAGAGAAAAACGTAATTTTAAATAATATATCCAAATATTGGTGATTTTATACTCTAATACACTGCCTTTAACATATTGTATATTTGAAATAAAATATCTTCTAAGGTCAATTGTCAATACCTACCTGTGGCTCTCATGAACAACTTATGAGAGTGACTTTCATAGCCTCTAGAGGAATGCAACTCCACCCAATCAGGATTGAACAGCTTTGCTCTGTCAAAAATACACAATGAAAAAAATCAAAATCACCATCATCAAGTCACTTTCAACTGAACTGATAAGTTCATATATATATATATATATATATATATATATATATATATATATATATATATATATATATATATATATATATATATATATCAATGGCTGATGTACCATCTTAAACAACACTTACACATATGCACACACCAGACTGTGATAGGCTGTCAGAGGAGGGTAATCAAGTCCCCAGTAGTTCAAATCATTATTTGTAGAATTGAAGTACCTTATTTGGAAAATAAACAAATGAAATAATTTGACACAAAAAAAAATTTTTTTCAAAAAGAGGGAGCTTCACCAATGTTTGTGTACTTGGTCATGGAGTATGAATGAAAGACTAACCATTCATGAACAGGCAGATTGTAAGTCACTTCTTGCCAGTGTCTCTGTGCTTCATAGTCCCCGAACATTGGCGGTTTACCTGCACCTTTTCCATTACATTAAATGCAGAATTGTATGGGTTATTAATTAAAACGCAAGTGTTTGAGGTATAATAATCATCGTAACTTTATTTCACAAGCAAAGTTCATCCCACTTGATTATCATTTTAGATAAGCTGATCGTGTTCATTTCCAGATGAATTTCACTGACTGACGTGTCAATCCTAAAGAAACGGGTGGTTCATTAAAAACCAACCTGAATATGATTGAAAAGACACCGCCCACCTCGACGTTAAACCGAGCAACACGCACAGAGAAATAAGGCTCCAGTTATCCATGCCTGGTAGCCTTCAGAAACTTTGATTTAAAAATCATAAATCTATAACATCGCTCATGCTTTCCTGCAGAGCCGAAACGGCTGAGATTCACTTCCTGAAATATTACGTCACTGGAGTGGCGCCTGGTGATGACATCATACATTAAAGCGTGAGTTGAATTGATTAAACGAGGTCTGCGTCCTAAGGGCTGCTGTATTCTCATGTCTGGTTTCCAAACCGTTGACTGATCAAAACCTGAAAATGTTGGTAGTAATACGCCATTCTGTCTCAAATACAGTATTAAAGTGCAGTGACTAAAGATGGTGCCTATATGAAATCCTGAATAAATAGGCGACGTATGAAACAACATCAGCAAAAGACGCGGAATGAACGACATTTTGCCTAATTATTAACACTATGCATCAATTATTAATAAATTGGAAGAAGAGAAAAAAACTGATGTGCTTGGTGTTTATGTTGAATTATATCTATCCCATAGAATTATCCCATGAATTATTACACATTACATGCATTTGATTGCAATGCGTCTACAACGCCTCAAAAAGAAAACTATTGTTTGAAATTTTAAAATATGCTCACCGTAACCTAGACTTTCATAATTCTAGCTATTCTTGTTTTGGTTCCCTTACTAACCAAACAATTGTATATCGTTACAGAAAATGAAACTAGTTTAGACAATCAGAGCCAATAACTTTAATAAAAAAGGACAAAAAAAATGCTTGTTAGTTTATTACTTCTTGGGCATCAAACGTTTTATTTTTCAAGTTCATTCAAGATCTAGCAGATAACATCAGTAAACTGGTCCTCTAGATGTCATTTGAATTTAGGCCAGATAACATTTGCAACATTGTCAATAAGTCAATTCTTAATTGTGGTTGCTCTCTTTACAATCACTGAACTCTATGAGTTTCTGAACTCTTATCTGAGCACTGGTGTAATCATTAGCACTTCTTTCACTTTAAGAGCTGCTGGATATGACAGCTTATTTGTAGTAGGGACATCAATTTATAAATAATAACCGTGGACAAGATCTGATTTGCAATGACACTTCCATTACAGTAAGAAGCCTATTAGTCACATTCCACTCAATGACATGTTAATGTCGCTGTTTGCCATCTTTGTCATTTACTGCTTCGTCTCTGCACCCTTTAAATATTTAGTAACCACTGTATCCACATTTACCGTTGGCGATGTGCTCTAGAAGATACCTGGACTTGTCAGTGCTCATTTTAACAATGGCCTAAATGCATCAATGGTGGGTTTTTTTCAATCTTTTTTTACATTTCCAGTCTTAAGCGACTGTAGCATAATCATTATGTTTCTTTTCTTCTTTTTTGTTGTTGCTTAAAATGTTTGAACATCTAGGCTATTTATGATTTGTGAAAGGGTAGGAATAAATAGTGTTATGTTGCGCAAAAGCTATCCTAAATTTCGCTATGCGCAACCAGACAATTTGGATTACAAATGATTTCATAGAGAATTAGGCCTGTGTTGGACAAAATGATCCTTAGCTTTAACATCTAACATAAGAACATGAACATGACGTGGGTGTAAGACATGGGACGTCTGTTATGCGGTGGGAACACGGGGACAGACGTGCTCCACACCTGTAGCGCGGAGAGCAGGTGGATCCACAAAGGTCAAAGCGTTGTTTAGTTTACCCAGAAATGCGAAGTCCGACCACTTGTCACTTTCAAAACGCCCAGCAAGGCTTTTCGCTTGTGTTTCGCACGCCAGGAAAAATAGAAAGTTTCAAAACAGTTGCTCTTAAACGTCCGAAGCGTTAAATGCGCGACTGAACGTATAACCAAGCAACATTCTGACTCGCCTAATGTGTTTGAGAACCTATAACTTGATCGCTGACATCATTTTGCATGCATAATTGATAAATCTGTATAACGTCACGTCTCTAAAGGCTATTTTTTAGACAGCCTAATATAAAATAGGCATGTGTCTCTGAATGAAGCGGGATGTGTTAACCTTGCACTCGTTAAAGAGTCAACTCTTTCCCACCAGCCGTCCTCGAAATAGATCCCACATTAAAACCCGTTGAATCTGAACAATTTCACAGTATCTCTAGTCCAAAACAAATAACATCTAACTGCATCCACGTGTGCGATCATTATCCCCGCAACAGATGCAAAGAAACATTTTGAGATATGACCACGGTTATGCATCTAGATATGTGCAGTCGTTTATTTGATGTCATTTATTCCTGTAGTGATAGACTACGCTACAGACATCACCCTCATCATCATCTTTATCACCTGATGTGCAGTATTAAATAATTTACATCACACGTATTAGTCCTTTTCATAGGCCTGAGTGATCATCTCCTCGGTGTATTTTTTCTAAACATCGTTTCAAATGTGTTTAATACTTTAGAATTCCTTTGTTTTTTATGTCCAATTATCGGTGTCGCTATTAACTTTATAAACCATTTAATACAATTTAGCCTGAATTAGCTGGGACTTACCTTTTGAGTATTAGGCTGTGTTTGTAAATATCATAAGAATAACCATTGCTGGGGGAAAAACTAATAGGCCTACCTAGCGAATGTTGCTTTATTATAACAGCGAAATCCAGCTCTAAATTACTGTAGGAATGTGCTGTCAAAGTCCACAGTGACAGGAAGGAATTTGAACTATGTGCTTACAAATATTTATCCCATTTTAAGGAATAAGGAGACAGTTGTGGAATAGGCCCCCTGTTTCAGCAGCGTCTTTGGTCTGAAAGTGAATTCAAGAAGAGGACTCTTTTTTTTCTTTTCCCATGGGTATCACTTAAATATAGCCCTGACTCTTGTCCGCCACACACCATCTACCATTTGCTGTTTGAGTAAAACTGATTAGCTAGACACAACTGTGAAAGAGTGTTGCTTTAATGGGAACAACTTCCCAAACATTTTTAGGTCGCCTTCCTTTTCACTTGTAAACGGATACGGCAGTTTCTCGACGCTATTGACCTTTTTTATTAGGAGAGAATGTTGCTATTTTCGGAACCTGCCTTGTCCAAGTTGTACAATAAAGCAAGCTTAGTTTATTTGTAATTATTAATCTGATTTTAGTCACCATTTCTGTAGAAGATGTCTTTAATGCACGTTTACAGACGGCTGAGATTAGTGTGTGATGGTTGTTTTGCAACCAGACATTTTTGGTTTGTTGTATTCATAATATCACAGCAAGATAAAATATTTGTATGATCTTGAATTAAAACATCATGTTATTCAATCAAAAAGAATTAGCCATTTTAAAATGTGTTATTCGCAAATTAACTGTCTCAAAATAAGCTCCTTCATTTGAGCAATGTATACGCTCATAACTAAAATTATTTATCGTTTTTGAAATTTCTTCTATTTTTAGATGAAACTGCTTTTTTTAATCACATAGACTGCGTTAGTTAAAATCATAATTTGTACGTTTGCATTTGTTTGCAAGTGTCATCGTTGCATTCCTGTAAATTTTAGAAAGAATCTGTTTGATTGAATAAAATCGATTGTGTCCGAGATGCATTGGATTGTTTTCATATTTATTAACAAATGAAGTTGATTTACAACACAATATTGCTACATAGATTACATATATTTAAATTTTATAAACATACTTTTTCAGTGTTTCAATAAGAACAGTTTAATATTTCATATTGGGGGGGAAAATGGGAAAACATTATCCTCGAAATTACTTATTTCAGGGTGAAAACAAAATATGGGGAAAAAAATAAAATAAGGCTCACTCAATTATAAGTTTAAACAACGAAATGAAATAGTAAAGAAAAACATGAAAATTCATTTCTTTGTACAAATATTTACAAACATTACCTGTACTGAAAGCATTCCTTTTTGATTATGAATTTTCTTTTTTCTCAAAAGTCTTTACATGGCTACATTGGGGCGGACGAATTGTCCAGTGCTGCCTATAGTTCGTGCTGTATCGTCTTTAAAATATATGCCTAAAAAATAGTGTGATTATCATTGAGAAGGCCATTTAGATACCGCCGCTGACGCTGTGGGTAAAAACTGTCCAGAGATGATATTTGACGGGACGCTGAGAATTGGCGCGATGGCAGCTGATGTTCGGGTTAAGGACAGGGACTGTGCGCTCAGTAAGGCTGACTGCACCGTCACGGGCGGCCGCAGGAAAGTCTGTGCGCTCGTTGAGCTGCTGGAGACCCCGATAATGTTTTCTATGCTGAACGATGGTCGACTGGACGGCTCGGATTTGATAATTGACGCGGTGCTCAGGCTGTTCAGTTGTAACTGGAGACTTGGACTTAGTTGAGAGTTAAACGCTTTTCTGTTCAGTTCTGCGGAGGGCAAGAGAGGCACCGCCGGAGGAAGCATCGGACCCACCGGGGGAATGTACGGGTACTGCAGAGCGGCTGCGTGGTGCGAGTAGGCGGCAGGGTGAATTCCATAGTGGCGTCCGTAAGGATTCCCAATGCTATATGCCCCAAAACTCTGCATCATGAGGGCGGTCTGTTCCCTGAGAATGTCCGGCTGGTGTCTCTTGAAGCGTTTCCTCCTCCTCAGAAAGCTGCCGTTGTCGAACATATCTTCCGACTGGGGATCGAGGGTCCAGTAGTTGCCTTTGCCCGGGTTGCCCGGTTCCCGTGGGATCTTGACGAAGCAGTCGTTGAGGGACAAGTTATGACGAATGGAGTTTTGCCAGGCCGGAAACTTCTCCCGGTAGTAAGGGAAGCGGTTGCTGATAAACTCGCAGATCCCACTTAGCGTTAACTTCTTCTGCGGGCTCTGCAGGATGGCCATAGTGATGAGGGCGATGTACGAGTAGGGCGGCTTCACCAGGCTGCTCTTGGGCTTGCTTTGCATGGGACCGGAGGAGCTCTCCTGAGCATCCCCCTTGGACTCTCCCTCGCCCGCGCTCTCGCATGGACTGTCGCTGCGCTCTTTCACCTCGATTTCCTCCAACTCATCTCCCCGGTCCTGCATGCACTGGCTCTCGCAGTCACTGTCTCGCTCCATCCCCTCGTCGCCCTCCCCGACCACGTCGATGTCCACATCGTCAGCTGTGAGTACGGTCTGACCGGACATGTTGCTGGCACTGGTGCCTCCAGACAGGGTCATCACCGCTCACTTTACTGCTGGAGCGACCCAAGGTAAGAGCAGCGGTCAGATCAGATGACGACCAGTGGCTATAAATGCAGGTCACCCCCGGCCTGCCAGGAAAACTTCAACTTTAGAAAATATTTCTCCAGTCCAAAGGCTTCTCTCGGTATAAGCTACACCTCGTCTCCTCGCACTGTATTTCCTCGAAACTTAAGCGTGGTTTTGGATCGAGGAGTCAAGCTGACACATGCTTTGAAAAGCAGACTTTAAGAACTGTCTGATAGATTACTTTTCACTTAAAGATATACTATCAGCCGCGTCACGTGACCCACCGACGTCAGAGGTCGCGCTGTTATACAGCTGAGCCGAAGTTGTTTCATGGATTTGTCAACAAAGGGAACAACAGTAACATCGCCTCTGTTCGTCCGTCATAGACCATTTAGCGGTGGCGGAGGGGAGAAAATCGGCCTGCGTGATTGAAATCATCTCCACAGCTGACGTGCATTCACTCGCCCGCGCTAAACGCAAACTTAACTTTTCTTAGGCCAATTAGCCTATATTGAAAGCTGCTGAACGAAAACGTCTACAGCTAAGTTTACCGAATCTCTTGTCATTTATTTATATAGTGTGCTCGAATACCGCATGTTTGAACGAGCAGTTTAAACGTTGTACCGTTAAATATATAGCTACAGTTATAAGTCTTTAGCATTTGGAGAATGAATTCGTTTGAGAGTTTCTGTAGACTGGTTTTGTTACGTGTGAAACAAGCAGGAAAACAATGGGAATTTCTAAATAAAGATCGTTGCAGAGGTGCTAACGACCCTCATCATTGCTCCTGTTAACATATGAATTAAGTAGGAAATGAGCGCGCGGGTAAATGCATAGAAGCCATTAACACGCGCGCAGGTGAGCGACCGCATGTGGGATGTTTCCAAGAAAAAGAACGCAGAGAATATGTAAACTCTTTTAACGTTTCCCGGAGAAAATGTGAGAGAAAATGTTCGTTCCCAGTGTCATTGCGCTTCACGGGAGCTGCGAGGTTTAATTATAGGCTGCTTATCTGTGGTTTGTCGAACGCTCTGGTTTAGCCTAATATTTGAGAGATTAAACATTGATGTGATTGTACCTTTTTGTCGATGCGCAGAAAAAATGTTCTGTGCATCACTTATTTATCCACAAGTAATATAACGGCGTATCGATCTACAGCTTAAAATATCTGCCCCTGCTGGAATGAAAATAAAGCCTGATGTAGGCTAATTGACGCTCGAATCAATTATTCTCACTGCCATAGAGCTTACAAAAAGATGGGTGAATTCAGGGTGATTTTTGCCATTGAGACGATTTGGAAAAAGTGTCCCAATCAACCCGTATTCACCTTATAATTGTCTACTACGAAACCGTAAGAAAACAAATCGTAAAACTCGATATTTCTTCAGCGAATCGCTTATCTCGATTGTTGGCGAAGAATTAGCAACATCTAACATTTTACATCACTCTATCCTAAAACGAATGATTATTGTTAAACACGATTTCACGGTTTTTGTTATAAATATTATTTTTACTAATACAATTATTATTATTATAAAACTTGTATTTGTTTGAAATATATTTAGGGAGCTCAATAAAGAGTCGCTGCTATATATTTTTCAGTATACTTGTTTTTGTTGGATGACATTTAATCTGCAAATAGGCCACCACCTTTCACCTCGACCTTTACCTTTACTATCCTTTCAATTCTCCAAGGAACCCGTGCTTGTGCGACATCTTTGAAGTTGTTTTTGCATGGTGAACGAAGGAGATTAATTGAATCATGTTGTTATTAATGGTATTGAAGGGCTCAGACAAACAGACAGTGGCCCGTGTGATGTCCCGTTCATCGATACGGGCTACTTAGAGGATGAAGAAGGCACAGTCAAAGCCAATATTTGCTTTGGAAAATTGTTCTTCTGCTCATTACGCAATTGATTAATAGTTTTTTTTCTTCTATTCTTGACATGTTCCTTCATGTTAGTTTCGGAGATAAATATTTTAAATATTATTGTAGGCTCCCACTTCAACAATAGTTCAACAAACTCCAAATACTTGCTGATTATATATGCTAATTGTGATTAGGATATGGTTTAATATAAACGCATGTTTAGGCTGGTTGTTCGCTTGCGTGTTTTTAGCGCTGTGTTTTGCAGAATGATGAAGTGTTCTGTCATCGCCGGCTTAAAATATAAAAGACCATATATCTCGAGTCGGTGCGCACTGAAAGACACCGTGGATGATATCGCCCAAAAGGAGATCAAATTCGTCCTCTCTGTGATCTTTTGAAGCTCCATAAATCCGGCTTTATACCTTCGCAGTTTGTTAATGAAATGTACATTTAAGCACACATGCACGGCTTAACCCGACAAAACCTTTTAGAATAATAAGCTAACTCTTTCCAGCATGAACCTATTAGGAGACGCAGGCATAGCAGGTGACGGTGCGGATACAGTGGCTGAATGTGATTACCCAGCAAGGTCAGAAACAAATAGCTCACAAATAGCAAAGCAGGATCGAATTTATGCCTAATTAAATCGCGGGAATAAAAGAGATAGAAGGGAAAATTGAAGGGCGTAATGGGAAATGTGTCCATTCAGGGAAGAGGAAGAGATGTGCGGAGGAAAGGATGTAATCCAGATGAAAACTGAACTTGGACTATGAGGATGCATCGCATTAGTGTAAATATATTTGAAGGGTATAGGCTTATTAATGCTGCACGGATTTATCTATATTGAATGCCTGATGCGTTAATATATAAGGAGGCCTGCCTTGCAAGATCTTATTAAATAAAATGCAGAATAATTATTGTCTATTGTTTTTAATGATGCCAAAATGATTTTTGTAAAATGTCTGTTATCTGCATTTTTATCATGAATAAACTGACAAACTGGGTTTTTGATTTTGACATGCTGCCTGTATGGTCGCATTGTTTGGTCATATGTGTAATGTATATTTTTGATAATAATAAAAAATGAAAGCTAATCAAATAAAGACTTTGTCCCTCGTTGTAATCGAATGTATTTTGTAACCGGCTCAGCTTTTACTCAATTTGGTAGTAGTTATTTTATTATGCAAGCACAGTTGGAGGCAAGCTTGTACAACTGTAATAAATTAATGACTTTGTTAGCGCGCTTTTAATTACGGTTATTGTGCCAATTATTTTACATCAACTCCGCATTATCAGCATGTCAGATTTAATAAAAAGGAGCCATTTGCAGGAAAACTGCTTCTCTCATCTAGAAAGGGAAGTGTCCACGTCATACTGTGGTTAAAAAATGACTTTTCATTTAAATGCAATCCTTAATTGGATTTTCTACGGTCGACACCGTGATTCCCCAAGGCTATACCCACCAGAAGGCAGGATCTCCGTTTTTCTCTCTGAATTCACCATTTTCACCCTCTTGAAGAATCCACTCTATCAACCTGCAACTTTCTGTCAAACAATATGATCTAGCTCATTTTTAACAGTCCCCTTTGTAGTATCATCCTGCAGGCTTCCACCATTACAGCCAAACCAGAAAATCAGTGGGGGGTTTTCTCGCAAATTCAGTTGAACATAACATAATTCCGTGGGTATACAAAACCGTAAGCTTTGTGACAACGGGATGTTAAAAAAAAGAGAGAGAGAAAAGGTTATGAATTAATCAGAAGAAAAAAAAATTCACCACGGCTATGCATTTGAAATGGACATGGAACTAAAGTTGACATTTCTGTGTAAGATATTAATAATACTGTAATAAATAAAAAAGATTGATACATTTTTTTCTGAAAACAAATGGTTTTCCATACAAAAGCAGAGTTCCATCAAATATATGTTTTTCGTGTGATAAATAATGCTTATTACGCTTGTGTCCTGAAGATGTTATTTTTGCTTTCTATTATTTTCCTCTTTCTAGCTGGAAGTGTATTAAACTGGCTACAAGTAACTGTTTTCCACAAACCTAAACAATGAATTGGTATTAATTGTTAGGAACCCAGTGTAGGTCTTTATATCAGTACTTTGAATTATGGAATATAACTGCATCCTTATATGGTTTTAATAATATATGACATTATTTATGCATTACCATTATTTTTACCATTATTTTTTTGCTAAACGTGTAAAAACGTACGATATTCGTGTATTAATTTCAAAATATGATCTTTTGATTTTGCTGTAGGCTATGTGTGATGTGGTTTTGGTCCATGATGTCGAGGATGGGTGCAAAAATGACGCCTTCATCCAGATTAACATGCCAATGTTCGCAGTTAAGCTTGTGTGATGTTACTCGGTTTGTACTTGTCATTGTTATGTAGATGAAGACTGAAGTAGCACATTAGCACGACGAGAGGGTGTTATTTGGGTTTTGTCTTATACCAGTACGAACTTCCTGCGTAACTCAAATTCGTTCAACATCCCTATTTTTCATTTACCATTCTCTTCTTAAAAAAACCCACACAAAACAAAACAAAAAACAAACACGTTCATCTCACCGCCTATTTAAGATGAAATATCTCCAACCATAATTCGGTTGTATCTTTTCATATAAAAAACACTTGCATAGTGTACTTGTATCTTTTAATGTAGAAAACGTATTTAGAAGATAAAGGGCAATACCGAAAGGAAAGCTGATGGGTTCTTTTTGGGTTTAAGGTCAGATGGCTTAAGTGTTGTTAATCGGTCAATATTTCAAAAGCAACAGGAAATCTTAAATAAGGTTAGGTAAAAAATAAATTAAAAAAAATTGTGAATTTGTTGTGCGTTAAATCTATTTATAGGATATTTGTTATATTCCTGGCCCCTGATCTCAGCCAGTTAGTAGTGATTCTTCACTCACTTTACCCATTACAGCTTTAGAGCTAATTATTTTTAATGTTTGTTATTCAGTCAGAATCTCCGGTTGAGAAAATCACAGCCACCACGTGAAATGACTGACTTGTTGAATTTCACATTGATAACTTGGGAGCTCTGCGATCTCGCGTGAGTAATTCGCTATAATTGATTATTTACTGACATTTCACGTTATCACTGCAATCATTCCCATTTATAGTTTCAGTCAAATTAATCAGCTATAGTTCAGGCACAGTGTTAAGCGTCGGATCTATTTTCTTCAGAGGTAATTAAATTCAAAGCAGTGTAAAAAGACCACAGCACTTACAACTGCATTGTCAGCACTTTGATTTTACTTAATTTATTGTAGCAATCAAACTCAAGATTTCCCTTTTCGCTTTATTTCTGCAGTGCAGATATTCACAATTAAATGAGTTAAAATGTTTAAAAAACTATGCTAAATGTTTTCATCCTGATGTTCCTAAAAAACACGAAAGAACGAAAGAAAAAGTTAATGCCATAAATGTATCGTGAATTGCATCCATTACTGATAAGCTATTAAAATAAGTATCTTCAAACCACAGCGTTGTTGTGTATTATGATGTTCATTGAAGTCTGTTTCCAACACGAATAAACGTTCAGAGTCGATGCAATCAATGACTTCAATTCATTAAGTCTGCTCAAGTGTATGTCTTAGGTGGGCTATGACCCTTGTCATTAGCTAATAATTCTTCCATTTGAGTCTCACAACTTCTCTCTTCAACAAATGCCTCCGGCTATAAATACTAATGAAATATCTTTGGCTAATTTGATTTTGCTGGTACACTTGCAGTTATGGCTGAACTTTCCCACGAGATGGGCTGATTGAAGGGTCTCAGATCCTATAACGGAAGGGGGAAAACATTCAGAGCATTTCCATAATTACCCAATTGGCAGTCTAATGACCTTCCAGAACAATAAAAAGATCTCTTGTTAATTCCATCTTTCAAGCTGACATTCACTAGATTCCTATCTTATATGTTGAGAGTTCACAAGATAACAAGTGTACTTTCTTTTTTCTCGCCAGAGAAGGGTCCATTCAATTATCCCCTGGACATCTCTTGCCAGCAAATGAAAGAGATCTGCTTGTCGCCCTCATCTCAAAGTTGGATAATTTATAGCCTTCTGGGGTTATAAAGATGGGTGTTCGAGCGTTTTGAATGAACTAAAATGAAGAGCAGAATAATTAAAAAGATCACAAGTCCCCCTTGAATGTAATTATGACTGCTTTGCAAAGGGTGCGTTCAAAAGAAGCTGTAGGGCCTGCTATTCTTTAAGGTTGTCATATACTATTTTTAATTTATTTATTACCCCTGAAATTAAAGCGGTTTATATGTACAGCTTTTTAGACATTTATATCTAAACAGTGAACGGAAGGGCTGAAGACAATTTTTGTTCAACGTGTTCATGTATAATTCTCACATTAGTATTTGTTTACTACTAATACATGCCAGAATGTTTCTATAAAGACTTTTCAAATATTATATTGGTGTTGTAGAAATCTTTGATTAAATTATATAATGGTATAATATTTTGTTTTCCAGTCAATCGCATTATGTTCATAGAGAAGAGCTGGTGATCGACAGAGAAACTCATCCACAAGACAGTGCACCGTTACTTTTGATACTTTGGAAACATGGCTGTTTTGAAATGAATGTTATAAATATTAACAAAGACTGTAGAACCAGTGAGTTGTATTCATATTTATGTTTTCACTGTAAACCCCAATCTCATGCTTTTGGATTGCGTTAGTGCAATTAAACAGATTAGTTCAATCAAATGAACTTTCATGAGTTTTTTTTGAGTTCACAAAACTGACACATTTTAAGTAATAAAGGAAAATTGTTTTAAGTTTTATAAACTTGTTTCTTTTAATTTAGACAAACTTAAATTTCACTGAAACTGACCTGGGATTTGAGCATTTACTGAATTAGCTAGTTAAAGCTAGCCAAGATTCCTCTACCAAAATTATTTAAGTTACGATTACATGATAGTTTTACAATAAATGAATGAGCTTACTCAAATATTTCATGTTAAGAGCAATTCAAATTTAAATTAAACTTAATTTTTTTTAATTCAGTTCCAAATTTTGATGTAATTAATTACATCAAATGTTTTTGAGTTTGTTTTTACAGTGCGCAAGATGTTCAAAATCACAAATTTTTGCTGACAACAATTCATCAGTCATTTGTTGAACAATGTTGTATAATACATTTAGACATTTATCCCTAAAGAATGGCAATGAGGTTTGGATAATATTGCAGTGAGAACATCTATTTCAAACTGTATTGGATTGGACTCTGGTTGCTGAGTCCAAAGGGATAACACAGTGTATACATTGCTAACATGTCCGCCTTTTGTTCTTTCTCTGCATCCCAGAAGAAAAATCTTTAAAACAACTGTTCCCTTTCTGGGAACTCGAGCTGTGTCGAAGCACTAGGGGAAATAGCCTTGCGTGAGTCACGTGAAGATCTATGCAACCAATGAGAAACGAACGCGTGTGAATGCGTCACTGCCGGCCGCAGCCGGTGACGTCATGAGGCAGAGCATAAAGCGCGTCTGAAAACGGGGCGCGTCAGCTCTGAATGCCTTCAGCGTGCTGTGTCTGTGTGAGAGTGATTTTGAGTTGAGATAGCTAAAAATCATCAGAATGAGTGTGAAAATGTGGCGAATGAACAGAGGTTCACACCGTGTGTTTATCCTTGCCCACGTTTCATAACGGGCAGGGATACACATGTTATGTGTGTAATCTGTTTGGGAGTGGAGCATGCACGGTCGGCACTTGAGAGTGCCGGTTGTAAGGACTGCGAGAGGTTCTATCTGCATGCTCACTGTGGTACAGTGGATAGTGTGTTTGCCTATCATGCGGTAGACCGGGGTTCGGAGCCCCGGTGGGATGAACTTTTTCATTGCATGATCTCCGCTCCCGCCTGGCGGTCTGTAACGAGGCCGCCTAGGCTAGTGTTCCCCGCGATTCGGGACCTGCAGTAGCCGAGGCTTTGTGGCGCTCTCGGTCCTGGGGATCACAAATGGATCTCGCTGAGGCTGCTGGGGTGGGTCCGTCCTTACCTCAGCCTTCACGAGATCAAGCGGGTCCCAGTCACGAGCACTCTGAGTGAGATGCCCGTGCTGTGACTCCAACACTAGCTCTATCAAGTTCAGAGAGTGAGATCGATTTAGCTAGTGTTGACTCGGTCGAGGAGGATTCGCCACTCTCCTCGCCGGCGTTTGAGGAGCTTGTTGAGGTTGTGGCGCGAGCGGTCTCTCGTCTGGGGCTTGATTGGCCAGCAGAGACCAGAAGGGCTCGTCCTAAGTATGTTAGACGAGCGTTATCTTCTGACTCGCGTCATTTCCCCGCGCCGAGCAATGCCTTTCATACTTGATTTACATGCCGAGGTATCTAGATCTTGGGGAAGGCCAGCCTCCGAGAAAATTTATACACGTAATATTACGATGTATAATAATCTAGTGGGGCTCAAGATCATTGATATGGAGGGTTGAAGAAAGTGGATGAGGGCGAGTTACCTCGTCCCTCAGTCCGCGTCCTCCATTAAAATTCTGGCGCTCCCCTCCAAGCCGATGCGCGTCACATCGTCTTTGGTGGGGAAAGCATACTCCGCATCGAGTCATGCCACAGCGTGTCTGCACGGCACGACACTGCTGCAGGCATATCAGGCGGAGTTGCTTGGGGACCTCAACGAGGGCGGCGGTATCGGTCCGGAGGCAGTGGCAGAGCTGCGCCGGACCGTGGATCTGTCTCTTTGGGCCACTAGGGAGATGGCCTACTCTGTCGGCCGCTTCATGGCAGCTCTGGTGGCTACGGAGAGACACCTTTTTGGCTCAATTTGTCAGCTATGAAAGATAGGACAAATTTGTTTTGCTGGACGCTCCTCTGTCCCCTTCGGGCTTGCTCGGCGACGCCGTAAAAAGCGTTGTCGACAAGTTTCAGGAGGCTGCACGACAGCAGGTGTCGTTCAGTAAAGTTATTCCCCGCCGCCCTCCACGTGAGACCGCCAGTCAAGGGAGGTCTCAAAGCTCTTCACACAGGGCCGCTCAAAAACGAAGTGTCGCCACCCGTCTTCCTCCGGTTAATCCCGGGGGGTCGGGTCGACAGGCTCAAGCCTCTGGCAAGAGGGGCGATCTGAGGGTTGTCCTGAGCGCTAAGAAGGCTAAGAGCAAGCGGCCCTGACGCCAAGCCGCAACAAGGTGGTGTATCCCTGGAGCAGCTGACCAGTCAGCCCGCCATGGGAAAACCACCCCCTCCGAGGAGGGTCCTAGAGCACTCCACCCGGGAATCCGGAAATCCCGGCCCAGTGGTGGACATGCTATCAGCACCAGAGGCCAGCCCCGGGAGGCTGGTTCCCCTAGTAGAGTTCCGGGATGCGTGGTCACGGCTACCCGGTATCTCTCAGTGGGTCCTGCGCACGGTCACCTTAGGGTACACCATTCAGTTCGGGGTCTCACCACCCCGGTTCTCGGGGGTCCTACAGTCTGCTGTAGGCCCTCAGCAGGCTCTGGTCATGGAACAAGAAGTAGACACTCTGCTGGCGAAAGGGGCCATCGGGTATGGACCCCTCGTGAACAGCAAGTCCGGGCTTTTCAGCTGTTACTTCATAGTTCCGAAGGGAGGATGGAAGGTTGCGGCTCATTCTGGATTTTTGTCTCTTAAATTGATGCGAAGAGATGCGACGCTCAGGCGGATCGTAGTACAGATTAGGTCCTATAACGGGTCCGGCACGATCGACATCAGAGACATATAAATCCCTCATTCCCATCCTTCCACAACAGGAAGTTCCTGTGGTTCGCCTTCAGGGGGGAAGGCGTACCAGTATCAGTGCTTCCGTGTTTGGTCCGGCTGCTCTAAGCTCATCTGTACTTGCACGGGCAGCACAACATCGAGGTGTTGTGCCCGCACACAGAGGAGCTGGGGTTAGGACTAAGACCAGGGGTTCTCCCTGAGGGGTACCCGCTTCGCAATCAAGGTCACGGGGCGATGCCCACGCACCCTGAGCATGCGGAAGAACTCCTGGTTCTCGTCGATGCTTACGGCGGAACACCAAGAAGAGTGTACTTTCTCCCACTCAGAGAACCACTTTCTTGGGAGTCATTTGGGACTCAGTGGCCATGTCTGCTCGGTTCCTCCCCGAGAGCATCCAGGCCGTTCGTTGAGCTGTTAAGCGACGAGTGACACTCTTACGCTGAACACCAAGAAGAGTGTTATTTCTCCCACGTAGAGAACCACTTTCTTGGGAGTCTTTGGGACTCAGTGGCTATGTTGGCTCGGCTCTTCCCCGAGCGCATTCAAGCCTTCGTTCAGCCGTCAAGAGTATCGAGGGGCAGCCACTCACGTGAGACACTCTGAGGTGTTAGGGTCCATGCAGCGGCTCCAGCGATTATTCCATGGGGCCGACTGTGTGCGAGACCCCTGCAGTGGTGGCTGAAAACCAGGGGTTCTCCCCGAGGGCTGGAACCCTTGGTCCCCTTATTTGGAGCAGATTTGGGACAGATACGGCAGGCACAGGTCTCCTGTTTGCCTCCGTAAGAATTTCTCTGCCCTCTGTGGCTTTCGTTTAACATCCAGGGCCTCTGGGGCGGGTTGTTATGGTACAGGCGTGGCCGAGGCTACGCCTGTACGCTTTTTCCTCCCATCACTCTGCTCCCGGGAGTTCTGGGAAACTGTGGGTCTGGCCCCTGAGGGGGCCCAGCTCATAGAGGCCGGTCTCTCAGCCGAGGTTGTTGAGACCATCCTTCAGTCCAGAGCTCCCTCCACGAGGAGACTCTACGCCCTGAAGTGGAAGCTCTTCACTTCTTGGTGTAGTGAAAGGCAGGTGAACCCAGTAACCTGTCAAGTTGGCAAAGTACTGGAGTTCCTGCAAGAAAGATTTGTGGCAGGGCTGTCCCCCTCCACCTTGAAGGTCTACGTGGCTCCTTCTTTTGCTGGCAATCGCCTCGCTCAAGAGGGTCGGGGATCTTCAGGCCCTCTTAGTGGCCCCTTCATGTCTTCAGTTTGCGCCCGGGATGGGAAAGGCATTTCTCCACCCGAGGCCAGGCTATATCCCCAAGGTTCCCACTGAGGTGGCTCGGTCTATCATGCTGCAGGCCTTCTGCCCTCCCCCATTTGATGATCATGAGCAGGAGCAAGAACAAGGTCTGTCCAGTGCGAGCACTGGACGCTTACGTCAAAGACTGCCACTTGGCGTAGGTTGGACCAACTGTTCGTTTGCGTTGGCTTTAGGACCCCTAAGGGGGCTCCAGCTTCTAAGCAAACACCAAGCAGGTGGATAGTCGAGGCTATCTGTCTAGCTTACGAGTCGGCCGGACATGCTTCTCCTTTGAGGGTCTGAGCCCACTCCACTAGGAGCATGGCAGCATCCAAGGCTCTCCTCTCCGGAGTCGCCTTGTCTGATGTTTGTGCTGCGGCCGGCTGGTCCTCACCGCACACATTCATGAGGTTCTACCAGCTAGACCTCGATGCCGCCCCGGGAACCAGGGTGCTCTCTCAGTGAGCTGGGACACACCCGGATGCTGACGTCGCTGAGGTGGCGTTGGCATAGCGTTCCCCTAGTGCTTCGACACAGCTCGAGTTCCCAGAAAGGGAACGTCTCGGGTTACGTATGTAACCCTGGTTCCCTGAGGGGAACGAGACGCTGTGTCTTGGCCTCAGCTCCTGGCGCCTCCGGGCCCGCTTCAGGCATTCATGGCTGACGCGCCCCGTTTTCAGACGCGCTTTATGCTCTGCCTCATGACGTCACCGGCTGCGGCCGGCAGTGACGCATTCACACGCGTTCGTTTCTCATTGGTTGCATAGATCTTCACGTGACTCACGCAAGGCTATTTCCCCTAGTGCTTCGACACAGCGTCTCGTTCCCCTCAGGGAACCAGGGTTACATACGTAACCCGAGACGTTTTATTTTATTTTATTGTTATGTGGATGAAAACTTGACTAATGTTATATGCAGAACCTCACTTAAAGTTAATGACTGATTCACTATAATGTGCCATCTGTTGGCCAAAATGGGAAATAAAATGTATAAACCTTAGAATGAAGTTTAAATGAATAGGTCTGTAGTTAAAATACATTTTGTGGTGCATGATTCTTGTATTATCCTGCTGTTCATATTGCTACTAAACACTTGTTTATCAAAGCTAACTTTGTTCCACTCTCAAGCTCTAAGTATGAATAAACTTTGTGGTGTAACTTTGTGAATGGCTGCTAATGGCCATGTGCTGGGTGTTGTTCATGTTGTTCCCAGTTGAGTGGTCTTCTATTAAGTGCAGGAACTTGTAGGGAATCAGGCTATTTGTATTATTTAAACACATAATAAAATCATCAAAGTGCAGCGGCAAATTGTCATTTGGCAGTCAGGAACCTTGCCCTGGAATCCCGCGGCTCTCAATAGCCCAGCAAAGGACTTGCTAAATGACTAATGGGACCATGTGACTTGACTTGAGAAGGCTCTCAGAACAGCAGATTTAATTATCATGTTAGAATTCTGCATGAAAACAATCTATACTAGAAATTAGAACTATTCCTGTCAGATGACTTGCATCTGCAAGTAATTCTATTTGGGACAACCGATCCCCTTCTTTGAATGTTATCAAATGTTTACAAAGTGCTTAATTTGGCAAATGCAGTCACTGAGGCCTGCAGTAATTGTGTGCCGGCGTCAGCACCCAGGATTCACCGCCCGGATGCCTTGATCTTTATGAAAGGCCCAAAAGGAAAAATCAGTACATGCATGAATAAGTAAATCTATGCCTTAAGGAAAAATTGCCATCAAATATTTGCAAAGTAGCTTCTTGTATATGTGCTTATTCTGTGGTTGTTATTTTGTAGCATCACTTTTCTGTCACCCATAGGTAAGTGGTATTCGCTACTTGCTTGGTATGTACGTATAAGGGCTACATAGTTCACCATTCAACCAAATCACAGTTTGTGCCCCACAATAGAGTTTCATAACTGTTTCAAAATCCTTTAGATGACCTATTGGGCTTCTCTGTTGTGATGTATATCAGTTATGTTATGTACATGTATGTGTCTTTGCAGTTAAAAGATGTTTTGACAATTTTCTGTGATAAATCTGCACTTAGTCTTAAATTTTTGCTATATAAAGCTTTCATTCTTTCCCCAGTGATGCTCTTCTTTATCACCCTGCCTTAGGGTAATAATGTAGCACCCCCCCTTCTACCGACACTTTAGTCTGTGAAAACCACATATTAAATGTGCCTGGCAGAAGTCACTTCATTTAGCGCTCAGCTAAATTCCTCAGTGAGCCATTTATCCATGTACATAGTATGGACACACATCTCACACAAAGAAAGCTAGTTACATACATTTCAAGCTTTGTTGGTTATGTCATGCTGTTTTGTTCCACTTAATTTGATGACTTATAGAAAAAGGGGTGGTATAGTTGTGCTATGTTGTCATACTGAACAGTAGAATGGAAGCAGGATTATCGCCTAAATGATATATGTGCCAAATAAATACCCCCACTTGATGATTCATGTATTTCTGGTGAGTTCACAAAGTTATTATGCTATTAGCTGTAGACTGATCTGTTCAACATCTTGTAGATAATTTCTCTTTATTAAAATAGTAGTGTGACATTAACAGAACTTAGTGATTTTACATGCCATTGAATACCTTACCAAAAAATTATTAGAAGAACATTTAACACTGTGAATAAGGGAAGGTAATATTGCACACTTGTTTATTGTACACATCACAGAGTCACAAGGTCATTAGAAGAGTGCGAACAGAGTGAAAAACAACAACAGAGGTGTCATTGTCTCTCAATGAACCCTATAACCAGTTAGATTTTACACTGAGAGGTTTAGTTGAACCTATATTTAGCGTTATTCATGGGTTGAGCATTTATTTTTCATTTAGATAAGTATGCAAGAATTTTTCTATTGACATAGTTCTGTCCACTGTTCTGAAAAAAAAGGTGTGAACATTCAGAAAGTGCTGACCTAATCTGGTATTTTAATCTGTTATAGTGAGCTCTTTAAATTCTAAAACAATCTTTATATATATATATATATATATATTCTTGAATAATCTTTCATGAGGGGTTGTGATTTTTTATTTGCACGGTCCAGACTGCAGTTGGGATACTCTTTGATTATTTTCATTGCAGAACTATCAGGTCTGTTAGCGATGTTTGTGTTCCGCTATGGAAGGCGACCGCACCCCTTTGCTTGATATTTCCAGGCCCCTTACTCACACTCACACGGGGCTGACATAGAGCTCTAGTTTCACATTAAATTTAGGATGAGATCAGGGGAACAAGTTACAGAGGTCACTATACCACAAATGACAAGCCATGCTTCTGAGCAGCAAATATCCAAAACATAGCATCTCAGACAACTGTAGCCATTAAATTGGTGAATAACTGAGTAGTCTGATTTTAAGTGTGTTGAATTTTGACTGAAAACATGCTAAATGCCAAACATGTATAAAAGCATGAAACATAATCAGATAATGAGTAGATATAGACAAGACTTGAATTCAGTTGATTATCATATTTATTGCATAACATGAAAGTGATAGACAGGCTTTAGTCATCAAGACCTTGTTTACATTGCTGATTGCTGATTACTTTGTTCTGATACATGGACACAAGAAAAATGCTGGGATGTTTCAATCCACGTTTATGTCAAATATGGTCAAACCCAACCATTGTTTTATATTTTTTAATACAAATTTTGACCCCAACGATTGTATTTGGAAAAATGAGACCCAAGCATGGGCTAAAACAAGCCGGCATTTTTTTTTTGTTATTAAAATATAATCATTTCTTTCAGAATTCAATTCAGAATATCAATGTCATGTATGCATCTTAAAAGTTCCCTTTCAAGGGAACTCACATTTTGTCAAAAACACTGTGGGAACGCTCTGCTTGATCGAGTATGAAGCACATGTTAAATAGAACCAATGGTGTGAAAGGATGTCAGAGGCGGGTGACGTCATGAACCAGGAAACTATAAAAGGCATGCCAAACAACGCAGCGGCAGCTTCTGGGTCTTCAGTAGCACTTTGTGTGATCGTTTGTCTTATTTTTGTCTGTCTACCAACAAATATAAAGAAATGGTGGTAATGTGTGGATTCCTGCACATTATGTCTCGGGTGGGGATACACATGGTCTGTGTGCTGTTTTTTTGGACACTGGCAGTATATGTTGCATCCGTCATGGATGCTCCGCTCCCACCAGGTGCTCTTTGTGGGAGGGTGCCAGGGCTCGCGGGTCCCTTGTCCATTGTTACAGGGGCAACTTGAATGTCCCAATGATCTGGCTCTTAGCAGTCGCAAATGGATCTGTCAGAGGAGTTAGAGAAAGGCCTGGCCTTATCTCTGCCCTCACATGCCATACCCAGTGCCTTCTTTTCTGGGGTGAAGGGTGAAGGCACCAGTGCTGCAAATATCCAGCTGTGAATAATGGATAATGGATGTTGGATGTTGCTGGCACCGATGCTGGAGATGAAGATTCGCCAGTTCACTCTCCAGCCTATGAGGAGCTGGCGGAGGGTCTGACTCTTAACATAAACTGGCCAGCTGAGAAGCAGGGTGCACGTCCCAAAAATAACTGAGACTAGCATTGCTTGCCTTACAAGTGCAAACATCCCGTCAGACCTGCTTTTTCCCGATCTCCACATTGAGGTGTCACGATCGCGATAGAAACTGGCTGCCTATCAAGTTTACAGTGCACAATCACAGTACCGGGTATTCCTTGTTTGTAGACCTTAAAATAGCATGGTCAGAAGGCATGGATGAGGTTGAGGTGAAACGTCTTTTCAGTACCATAAAATAAAAGATATGAGTTTCGGGAGGCCACCTAGTAGAAACAGCGGTTCAAGAAACTCCTCCCCAGTTGCTCTCAGGTCTCCAAACACCCCAAACATCTAAAATCCATCTCCTCACACCGTGCCTCCCAGAACAGAGCCTTGCTACCTGAGCTCCCCCCAAGAGAAGGGGGATCAGGGAGATGCTCTCAAATGCAGCCCTCAAGGGAGAGGATGGATCTGAGGACTGTCCTCATCACCAAGAAGGTTGTGTGGAAGAGGCCCTGATGCCAGTGCCGCCAAGCCTCTAAGGGTAGTTCCCTTTGGGGGGGAAGTTGTTAACACCTTGTTTCCGTTCGTTGCCCTCAGGAGGCCAATCTGCCAACCCTGCCACCTTGTGTGCTCTGGGACATAGTAGTCTCCAGCAAGCCCATATTTCAATGTCTGCCTGGACGCTGAGTTTGGTTGTTCCCTGCTTGTCATCCATTCAGGGCACCGGACTGGCCACTCAAGATACGCTAGAGATCAGTCTCAGAGGCTGGTTCCTTTACTAGTCTCAGCCGAAGTCCTGTAAGACAGATTTGAGGAACGTCAGTATCCCGAGGAATGCTTCAGCAAAGAGGTCCTGATGTCAATTCTGAAGCCAGTCTGATCTGGGGGGAAGTGGTTAACATCTCATTATATGGTGCTCATTCTACTTTGGTGCCCTTAGGGGGCTGTTCTGCCAACCCCACCACCTCGTGCGTCTCGGGAGCCTCGAGCCTTGGGATGCTCGACCCCTCTCAGAGTAGCCAGTTTGGTTGTTCCCTGCTGGTGTGCCGCTTCAGGGCACTGAGTTGGTCACTCAATTTCTGGCAGGGTGGAAGCTTCTGCTGAATACATTTCATTGAGTCCTACGCACATTCAAAAAGGGCTATTCAGGGGTCTCGCCTTCCCAGATTATGGGATGGGCACATAATCTACCCACAATTGTGGCTCCCAAGCAAAATCTGGTTAGGGAACAATAGGTAAAAGCTTTGCTGTGGAAAGGCCATAAACGTGTACCTCTTCTGGACAGAGCAACCAGTCTCAACAGCTGATATTTTATCATTCCAAAGACGGAAGAGGGGTTGCGGCCCATTTTGGATCTCCACCATCTAAGTATCTCAGTCCTAAAGCTCAGATTGTCAGGTTTTGGGAGAGAGCGAGGACTCAATTGCAGGGGAAAACAGGGCTTTAATGAACAGAAACAAAAACTCAAACATAAACCTCCCCAAGTGGGGGAAAAAAACATGACTAACCACGACTCGACTGGAAACACGACTAGGAGGGACAAGGTAACACCAACATATGACAACGAAGCGACACAGGACAGCAAACACGGGGAGATTAAGTAGACAGGAGGAAGGCAATTAATGGAGAAACACAGCTGGAATAAAATCAAACTAATGACAATGAAACAAGACGGGCGGGGTAACAAACAAGACGTGAACATGAAGCCAATTAAACAAAGACGACGCGCAGCTGGTGACAAACCAAAACTGCGCGTGACAAAACACAAGCACACGGCCGATGGAATGCGAACCGCGTGCCAAACATAAACACACGGACGAGAGGAGGCGCGGCTCGCGCAAGGCTTGAAACCGCGCCCACTCACATAATGTAGAGCTCGCAAGAATGAGTTCTCACGAGCTCACGACAAGGACGAAGACACACGAGTTATGAATGCCCGAATCCCGATCCAAAACCGAAACAGACCCAAGTATCGGGACCGGACATCATAACTCGTACGAAAGACGTCACAGACAAGCGCGCGTGCGGCTCGAATCCTCGACGCCGTGCGCACACACACCAAACACGAGACATAACGGTAGTGTCAGAGCTCTGCCACAAAACCAAGAAATGACTACTAGACCGAATGTGGCAGAACCCTGACACTACCCCCCCCTCTAACGGGACGCCACCTGGCGTCCCTACGAGGAACACCAGAAACAAGACAGAGACATGACAAGGGGAAAAAAAAATAAAAAGTAAAGAACACCAAGACAAGGGGAGGGAGGGAAGACAAGACAGGCTAAGACAAGCAGACAAAATAACAGTACCTAAATCAACATCATGAAAACTCAAAAAGTCCTCGAAAAAGGTACTCATTAAATGTTAACTCAAACTGTCCCCAAGCATCATGAAGAAACATTACGCAAAATAGACCCCAAAACCAACATCATGAAAAAATACTCAAAAGGTCATGAAAATGTTAATTCAAGTCCCCAATATCAAGAAGAAAAACGGAAAATAGTCCTTAGTTCATCAAGAAAAATAACTGAAAATAGTCCTCAAACGTGAAAAAAAATGCCTCAAAAAACAGTCTATAAAGAAAAAAACACAGTCCAGGGAGGGGGAACTGGAGGGATGAGCCAGGGCGGCTCAGACATTACCAGGTTACTGGCGGGTGGCCATGGCGGAGCCGGCGGGACGAGCCAGGCGGGCTCAGACAAGACCGACGGGTCAGGCGGTGCTGGAGGGGTGAGCCAGGCCGGCTCCGGCAGATCAAGAGTCTCGGCAGATGGCCAGGGCGGCACCAGAAGGCCTGGAGACTTGGATGGGTTTGGCAGGACCGGTTGAGGCTCTGGAAGGTCTAGAGGATCTGGATGAGCATGGGGGTCTGGACAGACATGGAGCTCAGGCAGGACAGGGTGGTCTGAACGGTCTCGCAGATCTTGACGTTCTGGGAGGGCAGGCAAATCTGGGAGGCGCTTGGGCGGCGCCGGCAGGGCGAGGCGCTTGGGCGGCGCCGGCAGGGCGAGGCGCTTGGGCGGCGCCGGCAGGGCAAGGAAGGCCTCTGGGTTTTGCGGAACGGAGGAAGCCCTCTTCTTCCTCCGCCGCTTGCGAGGGCGAAGAGGCGGCGTACAGTCTGTCGGCTCTGGTGGGGCAGCCTCCTGGACGACTGCGGCCTCCGGGACGGCCTCCTGGAACGCAACGGGCTCCTCCTGGCCGGCAGCGGGCTCTAGAGCAGCGGCCTCCGGACCTACTGCGGGCTCTAGGTCGACGGCCTCTTGGCCGGCAGCGGTCTCTAGGGTGACGGCCTCCTGGCCGTTTGAAGGAGAGGAAGCCCTCTTTTTCCTCCTCCTCCCCCGTGTGCGAGGATTTGTGGCTGCTGTGTCCTTGGACTCCTCTGGGAGCACTGCAGCCACCAGAAACTCCTCTGGAGCCGGAACCATGGAGCGTGTGGTGAGGGATTCCACAAACTCCCAAAAATCCAAATGTTCCAACTCCCTCATCCTCCTCCAGCTGAGGGGCTCATCCAGGGCGGCATTGAAAAGATCTTTGAGTGCCGCCTCACTGAACTCCAGTCCCGCTGCATTAAGGCCGAACTTCTGGGCAAAAGTCTTTAACTCTGTGCCGTGTTGACGGAGCGAACTCAGAATCTTAGACTGCAGCATCAGATGGAATGGCAGGCTGGAGTCCATGGTGGCTGGAGGAGAACAGGATCCCTTTCCCCGCTGAGTCCTCATTTGGTCGCTTCGTTCTTTCAGGTTTTGGGAGAGAGCGAGGACTCAATTGCAGGGGAAAACAGGGCTTTAATGAACAGAAACAAAAACTCAAACATAAACCTCCCCAAGTGGGGGAAAAAACATGACTAACCACGACTCGACTGGAAACACGACTAGGAGGGACAAGGTAACACCAACATATGACAACGAAGCGACACAGGACAGCAAACACGGGGAGATTAAGTAGACAGGAGGAAGGCAATTAATGGAGAAACACAGCTGGAATAAAATCAAACTAATGACAATGAAACAAGACGGGCGGGGTAACAAACAAGACGTGAACATGAAGCCAATTAAACAAAGACGACGCGCAGCTGGTGACAAACCAAAACTG